>PVJN01027224.1:0-28356 GCA_004026805.1 Lasiurus borealis
TCTGTGCTTCTCCCTTTGTCCACCCGGCAGCCGCCCGCCTCGCACCCGCCCTCGGCCCCGGGCTGTGCTCTGCAGGCTCCCTTCAGATCAAAGCTGGGGGAAGCCTGCACTCCTGCCAGAGGCCTGGGCGCCTGTTTGCTGGCGGCGAGAAAGGGAATTCGAGCTCTGTGGCCGCTGGAAGGGGGAGAGACGCGGAAAGGAGAGGCCAGGGGCCCTCCACCCGAAACCAGGAGAGTCAGAACGGCCTCCCGGTGTCTGAGGCAACGAGGGAGACACACACACACACACACACACACACACACACACACAGGGAGTTGAAGATGGATGCATCCACGGGGGGAGGCACAGATGCAGGGGATGCGAGCAGAGAGACACTGGGGCTGGGGGAGGAAGAGGGAGGGGGAAATGAGAGGCGGCAGGGGTGAGGGGAGGAGAGAGAGGCACCGGGATCGTGGGGACCAGCGAACCCTGCTAGCCTCTGGGGGTGGGGGGAGGTGTACAGGATGCTGCAGCACTGGGGCGGGGCGTGCCTGGGGAGAAGGAGGATGTGGGAATCAAAGGCCAGCTCTCGGAGGTGGCAGCGGAAGCCCAAGGCCAGCCAGCGAGCAGCAGCTGGAAAGCCCTCGCCTCCTGCCTCCGCCGAGCTCGGGGTGCGGGGTGGGGGCAGTGCCGGGAGCCCGAGGCGGGAGTGGCCCTCTGCACCGGCCAGGGTCATGGCGTGGGGAAGGAAAAGGACCGCCGTGTGGGGAAAGGTCAGGAGTGTCCCAGCTTCCTCACGCAGCTCAGCTGGGTTTGGGCCCCTGGGAAGTGACAGCCCTGAGGCTAGGGGTTGGCAAACCTCGGCTCTCGAGCCACATTCGGCTCTTTGTCCCCTTGAGTGAGAGCGTCGCCGGGGCGAGTCTATGGTTGAAGAAGTGGTGTTAAAGAAGTTTAAATTTAAAAAAAAAGTGTGACTCTCAAAAGAAATTTCAATCGTTGTCCTGTGGGTGTTTGGCTCTGTTGACTAATGAGTTTGCCCACCACTGTCCTAGGGACCCCTTCACTCTCTGCTCACCAAAGACACAGTAGGTGTCCTGTTTTCCCGGGACAGGGCCACTGAGAGCCACTCAGATGTGAGAGTGCACTGCCCACTCTCTCCCCCACCACAACTCCCTGCCCCCAGATAACTTGTAAACAACCGCACCCTGTGACCAGCCTCCTTCCTTTTTTGTTTCAATATTTTATTGATGTTTTACAGAGAGGAAGGAGAGGGATAGAGAGTCAGAAACATCCATCTGCTGCCTCCTGCACACCCCGCACTGGGGATGTGCCTGCAACCAAGGTACATGCCTTGACCGGTATTGAACCAGGGACCTTTCAGTCCGCAGGCCAACGCTCTATCCACTGAGCCAAACCAGTTAGGGGGGCCTCCTTCCTTTTTAAACCCTCCTTCCTGATATCTCTTCCTATTTCCCCAGTTTTAAAAAAAATAATCTATTGTTAGGTCAGCTAAGGAGGAACGCACAAGGCCAGAACAGGTTTGAGCAGGACTGGGCTCCGTGTCCGTCCAGGTTGCATTTGAAACATAGGCCCTGAGGAGGTTTAGCCCCTGTCGGTAGAGGACCGACACTTCATCTGGGGTTCATGAGAGTGGTGGCAGGGGCTGGAAGGCTTCCTTCTGGGCCTCAGCCTTGGCCTGATCTCGTCTTTGTTTTTGGATTTGGGTCTCCTCTTGTCTCTATTATTAAAGACCGTAAAGGTGCCAAACCGGTTTGGCTCAGTGGATAGAGCCTCGGCCTGCGGACTGAAGGGTCCCAGGTTCGATTCCGGTCAAAGGCATGTACCTTGGTTGCAGGCACATCCCCAGTGGGGGTTGTGCAGGAGGTAGCTGATCTCTCTTCGATGATTCTAACTCTCTACCCCTCTCCCCTCCTCTCTGTAAAAAATCAATAAAATATTTAAAAAAAAAAAAAAAAAGACCGAAAAGGTCAGGTTAACGAGGTCCCTTTGAGGGGGTTGTGGGCCTGGGTCTGTTTTCCCACGTTGGTGGCATGCATATGTCAGGGGCTGAGTGGGATATAAAACGGGTGTCCAGAAGGAGGGCTCCCTCTGGAGAGGTGGGGAGGTGGGGTCTAAGGATGTCAATCTCCCTCCGTGAGGTGGGAGAGGTGGAGGAGGAGGAGGAGGAGGAGAGCTGGGTTTTCCGGAGGGCCTTGAGTGGTTTCATTAGGTTTGTCCTAATTGACCACAAAGCCCTCCGTTCCTGCTGCCTCCCTCAGGGGTAGAACGTGGGTGGAATGAGAAAAGGCTGTGGAGGAGGCTGGTTGTTGGGTGGCCCAGGAAGAGCAAGTGTTAGGTGGGGAAAGGCTGTTTTGGAGCTTGCGGTCTTGGGATCTGGGCTCTCAGGGGGGAGGGTGGTTGCTGGTGAGGAGGGTCTGGGTTGGGGGACTCTCTTGCAGGTGAGGGAGGAGGGGATGTGGAAGGGGGTGGAGGTCGGTGGTTCGCTGGGTCCACAGGAGATTCAGAATCAGAAGTGTTTGGCGTATAGTGTTTTGTGTGAAGGAGAAAGATCCGATGGGGAGAGCAGGACTGAGAGAGAGGATTGGGACTGAAGGTGAAGAAGACCTGGAGGTAGGGACTCTCTGACCATTTTCCATTGCAGTGACAGCAGTTACGTTCAATGATGTCTGAAGGTCAGTTCTCAGGGGAGGGTATCGATTCAATTCTTTGATCGGACAGAACTCTGTCAAGCCCCTACCATGTGCTTGGCCCTGGTAATTATTCTTTAAGGCAGACTGAGTGACTGGAGAGAGCTTTTTAAAAACCTTCCCCTGCCCTGGCTGGTTGCTAGGTGGTTAGAACATCAGCCCTCAGACCGAGCAGTCCCAGGTTCAATTCCTGGTCAGGGGCCTGTTCCCCAGTCCCAGCGGGGGCACGTGGAGGAGGCGACCAGTCCTTGTATCTCTCGCATGTTGATGTCCCCCCCGCCCTTCCTTCCACTCTCTCTGAAAATCAATGGAAAAAATTGGATGAGGACTTTTAAAAAAAGTCTCCTTCCAAACCTCATCAGGAGCCCGCAGCCCCCAGCACCCTTCCCTTAACTCCCAACTCTCCTGGAACAGCCCTACCACCTCTGCACACCTCCGGGCGGGGTGCCCCTTCCCTGTTCTTTCTTCTAATTCATGGTTTTCAGAGTCAGGTGTGCATCTGTCACCCGGGGGTTGTGGAAACAGACTGCCAGCCCCACCCCCAGCTTCTGATGCAGCAGGTCTAGGGTGGGGCCTGAGACATTGCATTTCTAACCGGTTCCCACGTGCCCGCCGCCGACACCGCCAGGGATCTGGACTCACACTTGGAGAACCGCCGCTCTTAGGGTCTAACCCAATGCTACCCCTTCCTCAAGGGCTATTCAGAGCTTTTCTGCAGCTTCCTCCCCCAACCAGCGGCCACAGAACCGGCTCCTGCTCTGTCATCGAATGCTGAAGCAGCACCTGGGAGTCGCGAGAGGGTCAGCCTGCTGGTGCACAAGGCTTTCCCTTCTGGCTCCTTCTCTCCCTGGCCCCTCACACTCGGCCAGGCCCCCAGTCCTGGGAATCTCACCTTAAGTCAGCCTCTCTCCCACGTCTCCCCGCCACTGTCAGTGGAGGCCTCTCCTCCCCTGCCAGGTTGTTTCCATGTTGACTCCTGTGCTGGCCCTCCTCCCACTCATCTTCCACGCCGCACATCCTCCTCGCTCAGATCATGCTGATCTGTCCAATTTCAGTTTGTGCTGCTGAAGCCGTCTCGGCGGGTCCTTGTAACAGCCTGTAGATGCCGGTCCTGGTCCTAGGGTGTGGCCTGCGTGGGCGGACAAAACATGCACATCACTCACGAGCCATTTTGCAAAGCTAATCGTGTCCTTCTCCTCCACTGGCTCCCCAGGGCACAGGGCCCGGTCCCAGCATCCCAGCGTGGCATTCAAAGACCTTTATGGCTTATGGCGTGGCTCCCCAGTCTCAATCCCCACCAATTTGCTTCCTTTCTCTGACTTTTTCTTTTTTCTTTTCTTTAAAATATATTTTATTGATTTTTTACAGAGAGGAAAGGTGAGGGGGAGAGTTAGAAACATCAATCAGCTGCCTCTTGCACGCCCCCTCCTGGGGATGTGCCCACAACGAAGGTACATGCCCTTGACCGGAATCGAACCTGGGACCTTTCAGTCCTCAGGCCGACGCTCTGTCCACTCAGCTAAACCGGTTTTCGGCGATCTTGGTCTTTTTCTGATGGCAGCTGGCAGAGACCCCACCCCTGGCCGGGGCACATGCTGGTGGGGGTCTGCTGAGAGACATGCCCATCCACCTCCCTGGCGTGGTTGTGGGTTCATGAAGGGAGAGATTGCCTGCCATCCCTGTAAGCCCCGGGCCCAGTCAATGCCAGCTCCCTAACGATGAGTGTCTCCCCCAGGCTCTGCCCCTTCTTCAGGGGAAGACCAGGTCCCTACCTGCCTCAGCAAGGCCACAATGCACCAGGGAACTTCTTTCAGGCACCTGCTCCTGCTGCTGCAGCTGGGTGAGTGCTCAGACGTGGGGTGTGGGTGCAGGTGGCCTGGGAGGAGGGGCTGACTGAGAAATGAAAAGATGGGGGGATGGGGTGGAGTTGGGACATGACTGGCTCAAGGCCTGACCTCCTTTTTTCCCACCTAGCGCTGCACCTAGGAGCCACCCGGGGCAGGGAAGTGGTGCTGGGTAAGGCAGGAGGCGAGGTGGACCTGCCCTGCAAAGCTTCCCAGAAGAAGGAGATGCCGTTCACCTGGCAAGATTCTCAGAAAACCAGGATTCTGACCACTGACATCCCGACGGGGACTTCAAACTGGGTTACAGGTAGGGTGGCCGGCTCCCCATTCCGGAAGAAAGCATTATGAATTGAACATCCCTGGTGTCAGATCTCTGCTCCTAGCAACCTCTGGGATCCCAGAGTGTCCAGGGTGACAGAGACCCAGGTACATGTGTTAGTTTTTTTGTTTTTGTTTGTTTGTTTTTTACAGTGTAAAAATTTTGTATTTAGAGTTAGGCAGCTGGACTCAGTTTAGATGATTCCCATTTTGTTGGCAACATCCAAAGCATCATAGTCAGGAGCCAGTCGAACATATGCCTTCTTCTCGCCATCAGGGCTGATCAAGGTGTTGACCTTGGCCACATCAATGTCATAGAGCTTCTTCACAGCCTGTTTGATCTGGTGCTTGTTGGCCTTGACATCCACAACGAACACAAGTGTATTATTCTCTTCTATCTTCTTCACGGCTGACGCCGTAGTCAGGGGGAACTTGATGATGGCATAGTGGCCAAGCTTGTTTCTCCTGGGTGCGCTCTTCCGAGGATACTTAGGCTGTCTCCGGAGCCTTAGTGTCTTTGGCCACCTGAAGGTGGGTGATGTGCGGATCTTTTTTGTGTGTGTGTGGCTGTGGACGCCTTTCAACACTGCTTTCTTTGCCTTCAGAGCCTTTGCTTTGGCTTCTGCTTTGGGAGGGGTAGGGGCTTCCTTCTTAGCTTTCGGCGCCATCTTCGTAAAAAGGCCATGTGTTAGTTTTAAGTGACAATAATAACATTGTTTTTAGGAGTTCTTCTTTTTTAAAAAAATATATTTTATTGATTTTTTTACAGAGAGGAAGGGAGAGAGATAGAAAGTCAGAAACATCGATGAGAGAGAGACATCGATTAGCTGCCTCCTGCACGCCCCACTGTGGAAATGTGCCCACAAACAAGGTACATGCCCCCAACCGGAATCAAACCTGGGACCTCTCAGTCCGAAAGCCGACGCTCTATCCACTGAGCCAAACCGGTCTCGGCTTTTTTTTTTTTAGTTTTTTTATCCTCACCTGAGGATATTAGGATATGTTTTTTATGGATTTTAGAGAGAGAGGGCAAGAAGGGAGAGAGAGAGAGAGAAGCATCATTGTTAGAGGAATATCAATTGGTTGACTCTCTGTGGCCCCCTGACTGGGGATGAAACCCCCAACCTAGATATGTGCCCTGACCAGGAATTGAACCCACAACCTTTTGGTGTATGGGATGATCCTCCACCCATCTGAGACACCTGGGCCAGGGCTAGTTTTTTGGTGTGTGTGGTTTTTTCTTTACAGTGGCCTTCTGTTTATGTCAGGTGATTCTGGCTTCCTGTTTATTATAGTGATATGAAGTTCCCTTTTCAATGAATTAATTTAATTTTTAAAAGTAAATCCATTTAAAAAAATGTATTTCTATTGATTTCAGAGAGGAAGGGAGAGAGAGAGAGAGAACTAGAAACATCAATGATGAGAAAAAAAATCATTGATTGGCTGCCTCCTGCTCACCCCCCACTGGGGATTGAGCACATGCCCTTGATGGGAACCGAATCCGGGACCCTTCAGTCCACAAGCTGACGCTCTGAGCCAAACCAGCTAGGGAAAAAGTGAATCTATTTTAAAATGTTACATAAATAATAAGACAAGTAGATTTGGCCAAAGTCATGAATAAGGTATGTGAATGGTTGGAGTCTGGGAAAGATGGCTGCAGCCCAATACTGGTTTTACTGCAGAGGAAACTGTGGCCCTCAAGAGGAAGCCGATTCAGGTTTGACCACAGTGCACAGGAAACCATGTTTGTGGAAAATGGACATCTCCTGCCCTGGCCGGTGTGCTCAGTGGTTAAGACCTCTCAGTGGCCCTTGCCAGTGGATTGAGCATCGGCCTGCGAACTGAAAGGTCCCAGGTTCGATTCTAGTCAAGGGCACATGCCTGGGTTATGGGTCGATCCCCAGTAGGGGGCGTACAGGAGGCAGCCGATCAATGATAATCTCTCATCATTGGTGTTTCTATCTCTCTCTCCATCTTCCTTCTTCTCTGAAATCAATAAAGAAATATATTAAAAAAGAAAAAAAAGACCCTTCAGTGCACCAAGGGGTCTCGGGTTTGATTCCAGGTCAAGGTTACATTCATGGGTTTCAGGTTTGATTCCTATCCCTGATCTCTCTCTCTCTCTCTCCTCTCTCTCTCTCTCTCTCTCTCTCTCCCTCTTCCTCTCTCTCTCTTCCCCTCCTCCTCCCTCTCCTCCTTCTCTTCCTCCTCCCGCTCCTCCTTCTCTTTCTCTCCCTCCCTCCCTCCCTTCTACTCTCTCTAAAAATCAATGGAAAAATACCCTCCGGTGAGGATTTTAAAAAAAGAAAGGAAAAAAAACCTCTTCTTCCAGTGCGGATATTCTTGCTGGGCTTTGAGAAATGCAATTCAGACACCCGTATCCACTCTTCAGGTCTGAATGTGAAAAAGCCGTTCCCTAAAAACTGACAAAACCCCCACCTCCTGGTCTCTTTCTGATAAAAACACAAGGCAGAAAAAAGCAGATTAACTGTCCTTTGCCTGCCATGTCCTCTCCTCCTTCAAACAGCTACTTCAAGAAGCCCCTATGATCAAATTAACCTTCATCCTCCCCTGGACCACGGGCCCATTAGGAACTTACATCCTTGAACAGAGCCCAGGAGCGAAACTCCCACCAATGCTGCAAGCGATTTTCCTGTTCTAGAATTTTATTCTGCTAAATCGCTGGAAATAAACTGACTTTCTGCTAGGACTTTATTTTTATTACTTTTGAAGTTAAAATATTAACTTGAAAAAAGTAATATAGGTACAGGGTAAAATTTTAAAACCATGCAAATGATATACAGTGACAACAAATATTCCTCCTACTTATGATCCCCAGTTCCTTAGCTCTTTTTCCTAGATAATGCCGGTGGTCTTTCTTGGCATCTAGAAGGGTTCAGGAATCTGGAGAAGGGGCTGCTGTAAATGATTAAAGAGTCCAGAGATAAAACATAATTTTGGAAGCATTTGTGGGGGTAGGGGAAAGGGGTGGGTTGCAGACGAGCTTGATTAAAGGGACCAAGTTCTCCTGTCTCTCTGGATCCCTTGCTTTTTATTAACACAAATTGTCATAAGGCAAGATAGCTACACATATCAAAGGCAAGGTTTAGTATACAGAATCCATTGTCTGATTGGGGGAACTGCCTATGCTGTTCCAGTGTTTGGCCAGTAGGAGGCAATAACATGTAGATTGAAATGCCCTCAGCCTTCTGGCAGCAAGCAATCATTTATGCATCCTTTTCATGTTTGGGGAAATGCCCTCAGCCATCCCAGCTGATTCAACCCTGTGGACATGCTGCTGCCATGCTGGAATTAGCTTCCAGCACCAAGAGGCAACTGTTTCAATCACTTTTTAAAAATATATATATTTTATTGATTTTTTACAGAGAGGAAGGGAGAGGGATAGATAGAAACATGGATGAGAGAGAAACACTGATCAGCTGCATTCCGCACACCTACTGGGGATGTGCCCGCAACCAAGGCACATGCTCTTGACTGGAATCGAACCCGGGACCTTTCAGTCCGCAGGCTGATGCTCTATCCACTGAGCCAAACCAGTCAGGGCTGTTTTAATCACTTTTTATGTTTCCTTCAAGAGATGAACTCTGCATGTAGAAGCCCATATGTATATAGTCCTCTCCCCCACCCTCAAATACATTTTTATTGATTTCAGAGACGAAGGAAGAGGGAGAGAGAGAGAGACATAGAAATATCAGTGATGCCCACCTGGCGTGGCCCAGTGGTTGAGCATCAACCTATGAATCAGGAGGTCATGGTTCAATTCCCAGGCAGGTGCCCTGACCTGGGTTGTGGGCTTGATCCCCCAGTGTGAGGTGTGCAGGAGGCAGCTGATCAATGATTCTCTCTTGTCATTGATGTTTCTATTTCTCGCCCACTCTCCCTTCCTCACTGATCAATAATAAAATATTTTTTAAAAACCATGTAACTAGTCTTAAAAGACATTTGGGGTATATTTGTTTATGAGGCAGTTGTTCTGACTTCTGTGGCAGTGTTAATCCAAGTATGCTCATTTACACGTCTTCCAGGGGCAAGCTAATCAACACAGTATGTGCATACAAAGTCCATTTTCTACTTCAGAAAAATGAAGTAGATGTATGCATTAGTCTGCTTGGACTGCTATAACAAAATGTGATAGACTGAGTGAATCAGAAAACAGAAATTTGTTTTTTCACAGTTGTGGGGGCTGAAAGTCTGAGGTTAAGGTGCCAGCCAGCATGATTGGGTTCTGAAAAGAACTCTCTTCTTGGCTTGCAGATTGCGCTTTGCTGTGTCCTCACTTGGTAGAGAGAGAAAGCAAGCTTTCTAGTATCTTTTCTTATAAGGGCACTAATCACATGATGAGGGCCCCATCCTACAACCTCACCTCAATCTAATTATCTCCCAAAGGCCCCATTTCCAAATACCATCATATTGAGTGTTAGGGCTTCCACATATGAATTTTGGAGGGACATTTCAGAACACAATTTTCACTATTGCTCCCAATAAGTATAACGGAAAATCCTGGAAATTATATGTAGAACTAGCATAAGAAGATTTTGAAAGTTGCAGTGAACAGGACAGACTGGTAAGGACCTCAGGACCTGAAGAACGACATGTGGGGAGTTTTCTTATTGCCTTATTATATTCCAGTCTTGAGCTGAAGAAGCTGGTAATCTGAAAACATCAATGAGCACAGACAAAAATAAGCTTAAAAAAAAAAAGCCTGTGTTTTCTAGACAAAGGACTAGGAAAGGAGCAACTTAGAAAGATAAAACACTTTTAGATAATAACTGCTCTACTTCAGTCAAACACCAGAGAAAAACACTGTGGCCCACAAAAGGAATGTGAAAAGTTCCACATGTATATGCTCAGAAAGATGTCAAGCATATTGTGTTAAATGGACGGAGTAAGCTATATATGTAATATGCTCTCATTTTAATTTAAAAATACAATGTGTGTGAATATATGTTTGCATGAGCGAAGAAAAAAGCTTGGAGGAATCCACACCAAAGTAGTATTAGGAAGCTGGGCCAAGGAAAAGGGAAGTGTTAGTCTGTATAATTTTTCTAATTCAAATAACTAACTTAAAAAGGAAAGATTAAACTTTAAAAAAATAATTCTTTATTGTTCAGATTATTACAATTGATCCTCTTTTTTCCCTCCATAGCTCCCTTCCATCCTGCTCCCACCCCACCCTCTGCCCTTACCTCCCCCCCATTGTCCTCATCCATAGGAGTATGATTTTTGTCCAGTCTCTCCCTGCACCCTCCTCACCTCTTTCCCCCTAAGAATTGTCAGTCCACTCCCTTTCTGTGCCCCTGATTCTATTATATTCACCAGTTTATTGTGTTCATCAGATTTTCAATCCACTTGATTTTTAGATTCACTTATTGATAGATATGTATTTGTTGTAAAGATTAACTTAATGCAACTCTAAACATGTATATTATGAATAGTTTCTACTTCTTTTAAAAAATTATTTCTTTTGTTGATTTCAGAGAAGAAGTGAGAGGGAGATAGAAATAGAAACCTCAATGATGAGAGAGAATCATTGATTGGCTGCCTCCTGCATGCCTCCCACTGGGGATCAAGCCTGCAACCTAGACATGTGTCCTTGGTCGGAATCAAACCTGGGACCCTTCAGTCTGCAGGCTGACGCTCTATCCACTGACCCAAACTGGCTAGGGCTAGTTTCCATTTCATTAAAATTATTTATAGATATCATTTTTGGTAGCACCCTAATAGTCTGTCAAATTCACGTACTCTAATATGCAGCCATTATCCTCTTGTCTAATGTTGGACCTATTAACAAACACTATAGTTATTATTTTTGTACCCACATTTTGGTTTGAAATTTTAAATTATTGTTTGTTTCAATTTTTTTATTTACTGATTTTAGAGAGAGAGAGTTGGGGTTGGGGGAGGAAGGAAAAGAGAGAGAGAGAGAGAAGGAGAGAGAGAAAAAAGAAACATTGGCCCTGGCCAGTTTGGCTCGGTGGATACAGTGTCAGCCTGTGGACCAAAGGGTCCCAAGGTTCATTCCAGTCAAGGGCACATGCTTGGATTGCGGCTCGGTCCAACCTGCAGGAGGCAGCCAATCAATGATTCCCTCTTATCACTGATGTTTCTATCTCTCTCTTCCACTCCTTCCTCTCTGAAATCAATAAAAATAATTAAAAAAAAAAAAAAGAAGAAGAAACGTTGGTTTGTTGTTCCCACTTATTTATGCATTCATTGGTTGCTTCCTGTAGGTGCCCTGACCAGAGATCATATCTGCAACCTGGGCATGTAGGGATGACACTCTAACCAACTGAGCTAGCCAGCCAAGGCTTAAATGATTGTTTTAGGAATAAAGTTCTAGAAATGAAATTAGGGTATGAACTTTTAAAAACAGGTGGCATATACTGCACGATTGCTTCCAGGAAGGTTCTATTTGTTTCAGTAAGTCTAGTGGATGTTACTACGTGCCGCTGTCACTAGCACCCCTGCCAGCACTGAGCAATATCAGTATTTAATTTGTGTGTGTGTGTGTTTGAGTTCTTTTCTTTTTCTTTTTTTTACTAATTTGACAGTTGAAAATATGTCATTGTTATTTACTTTTATTTTTTAAAATATATTTTATTCATTTTTTACAGTGAGGAAGGGAGAGGGATAGAGAGTTACAAACATTGATCAGCCGCCTCCTGCACACTCCCTACTGGGGATGTGCCTGCAACCAAGGTACATGCCCTTGACCAGAATCGAACCTGGGTCCTTGGAGTCCGCAGGACGATGCTCTATCCACTGGGCCAAACCTGTTAGGGCTTCTTCCTAAAAATTCCTTCATCTTTGTGTCAATGCTTTTGTTCGCTTGTGGTGATCTGAGGTTTCTGCAGAGCAGCTCCCTTCCCCAACTTCCTGATCTCAAACAAAAGCAGTTTCATTCTCCTGATTACCCCCACCCTCCAACCCACTTTCCAAACCACAGAGTTAAATTTTCTTCTACTTCAATCCCTGGTTTCCTATCCATCACCAACTGTGGCCATTCCTTCCTTTGGAGTGTTTTTCTGTTTCATCTTTATTGTTCCCATGGAAATGCCACGGGCATTCACCAAGGCCACATGCCTCTCTGCTACTATCATTCTCTCTGCTACTAACTAGTCTCTTTCCCTCTGATTTCTCTCCCATCTGTTACAGTACTGACTTCCGAAGCAATGCTCTCTACATGTCACTCCCTAGTCCGTCAGACTAAGCCTAGAAGCTTCTGCCTGACATTCACCCCTAGCATCACTTCCCAGCCAGAAACCTCCACACCCCGCTGTTTTCCTCAGTGCTTTGAGGTGGTTGCCCACTGGAGCTTTTCTCCTTTCCGGATGACCTCACTGCTCCCCTTCCCTCTCGTCCACTACCTTCACCTCTTTTAAGTCTTGGTTCAACACTGGTCTCCTCCATGAATTTATCCCAGACCCAACCACACTCAGACCTTTCACACCATCCTGCAATCGCTGTTACAAAGTATAGGACAGCCTGGACAAGTGGGCCATAATGGGCTCAGAAGAGGACAAGGAAAGCAAGGAGGAGGAATTCTCTTAGGGAAAGGGGGGTACATTTTGAACCAACTGAGTTTTGGGTGATGTCAGGCTAATCTGATAAAATTATTCCCTTGGGCCCCTAGAAATGTAGGCCCAGAATTGAAGAGAGAGGTTGGGAATATCAATTGGGGAATCATCTGCAGAGCTGACAGGGGATGCAGTGGAATTTAGAGTAGCTATAGAAATGGGAAAGAGGGCCGAAACCGGTTTGGCTCAGTGGAAAGGTCCCAGGTTGGAGTTCGGTCAAGGACATGTATTCTGGTTGCTGGCACATCCCCAGTAGGGGGCGTGCAGAAGGCGGCTGATCGATGTCTCTCTCTCATCGATGTTTCTAACTCTCTATCCTTCTCCCTTCCTCTCTGTGAAAAATCAATAAAATAAAATAAAAAAAGAAAAGAAATGGTAAAGAGGATCTAAGACAGAGTCTGGGGTGACACCTAAATATGCTTGTCAGAACCAGAGTCCAAAAGGAAGGAAAGGGAATGGTGCTTAGATATGGAGGAATTGAAAGAGGTGAAAAATGGGGCGGAACTAAAGAAGGCTACTCTTTCAAGAGCTCTGGTAAATTGTGAGAGGAACATAGTAGGATTTCAGAAAAATTGGGGAACTAAATCAATGTTAGATCCAAGGGAAAGGGCAAGTAGGGTAGGAACAACTGGAGGGACAAATGAAAGGGGAGTGGGCTGAGTGGTGGAAGAGGGTCCATGCCCTCAGGTGGTGGACATGGACAGGGCTGCGCTGTGCCCAGGGCTATAGGTTCCTAGAGATGATGAGCCTGAGCAGTGGAGAAAGGGGATGAGGTCTGGAAGAGGGGAGAAGGGAGAATGCATGGCCAACATGGCATCCCGTCTCCCGCACCAAGGCCCATATAGGAAGAAGGCCTATGACTGCTCAGGGAGGCAGAGATGGTGCGGAGAGGGTTGAGGGTGAGGCTTTATCTTAGTCACCTTCTTCCCATCTCAGCAAATATGCATTCCAAGTAAAAAAAATGGTGTGTTTGCTATGTAAATTTAGCTTCTCAAGCCCTCCACAGGAATTCTGGAGCCACCACTGCACAGGGGAAATGGTCAGTGAACAAGAACTTCTCTCGGTGATAGTTGTTAGATGCTAAAAGAGGAGACTGCAGGCCCATGCCTGAGGAACTAGTGCTGCATCGTGTACGAGTACTTCCTGATGTACCTAACAGGCCTGGATTTTAATTTCATTCCCCCACTTACTGGAGTCAAAACTCAAAAGGTAGAAAAGGGGCCCAGCCAGAGGGGCTCAGTTGGCTGAGAGTCATCCTGTGCACTAAAAGGTTGCCCATTCGATTCTCAGTCAGGGTACATGCCTGGATTGTGGGTTTGATCCCTGGTTGAGGCCTGTAAGGAAGGCAACTGATTGATGTCTCTCTCTCTCTCTCTCTCTCTCTCTCTCTGTGAGTGTGTGTGTGTCTTCTCTCTCTAATCATGTTCTCGGGGGAGGATTAATTTATTAAAAAGGTACAAAAGGGTATATAGTGAAAAGGGTATTCACTTCCTATCCCACAGGGGCAACCAAGGTTACCATTTTATTATGCTTACTTCTAGAAATATTTGTTCATATACAAGATAGATAGATAAAGAGAGATAAATTTCCCACTCCTTTTAAAACTATATAGATATTTTTATTGATTTCAGAGAAGAAGGGAGAGGGAGAGAGAGATAGAAACATCAATGATGAGAACATTGATTGGCTGCCTCCTGCACGCTCCACACTGGGAGTCGAGCCCACAGCCCAGGCGTGTGCCCTGATCGGAATTGAACTATGACCTCCTGGTTCATAGGTCAACACTTGACCACTGAGCATGCAGCAAGGCTCCCATTCCTTTTTAAACAAATGGTAACCTATTTAATATCTTGCTTTACTCAATTAATGGTGTTTCTTAAATATTATTCCATCTCAGTATATAAAGAGCTCCCACATTCTTCTTTCATAGCAGCCCACTGAATGGGTGAACTATAATTCAACCTCTCCTTTCTTGGTAGCCGTTTAGTTTTGTATGTGCACTTGGAATTCTGGTATATATTATAAATTACTTTCTAAAGAATTTATACTGGTTTATGTTCCTGCCATCATTGTGTAAAGAAGCGTGTGGGCAACTACTTTAATCTCCCTGAGCTTCAGTTTCCTTATCTGCATGATAGGCAGGACAGTGCCTATTTGTTGGTTGTTGTGCAGATTATTTGGGATGGTGCGTGTGAAGTGTTTGGCATATTTAGTGTTTTCTAAATATGATGTTACTTTATTTTGGATTAGTGAGGGCACATACCTGGGTTGTGGGTTTGATCCCCGGTTGAGGCCTGTAAGGAAGGCAACTGATGGATGTTTCTCTCTCTCTCTCTCTCTCTCTCTCTCTCTCTCTTTCTCTGTGAGTGTGTGTGTGTCTTCTCTCTCTAATCATGTTCTCGGGTGAGGATTAATTTATTAAAAAGGCACAAAAGGGTATATAGTGAAAAGCCTCCCTCCCACACCTTTCTCAAAGGTATTCAGGTAAATGAATGTGATAGGACCTCCTCGCCAGGCTGGGGTTCTCTGACGAGGCAAGAATGGATTCTGCATGAAATTAGTAATTCAGCCGAGAAGAGTTGTGAGCTCTGCCTTCACCAGGGGTACCGTGTCTCCCGAATACCCCAACCTCCTCCCAGAATTTCTACTCCCCAGGTTCCTCCAAGCTGAAAGATCGTGTCGAGTCGAAAAAAAACCTGTGGAATCAAGGATCCTTTCCTCTGGTCATCAGGAATCTTGAGATAACAGACTCAGGGACTTACAGCTGTAAAGTGGAGAACAAGGAAACAAAAGTGGAACTTGTGGTGTTCAAATGTGAGTAAGGCAGACGGGGGTGCGGACACCTCCAGCCAATCACCCTCGCCTGCCCTCCCATCCCTGCACCCAAATCAGGGCCAAATTAGCTGTCAGTATTTCAATAGGCCAGAGCCAAGTGAGACTGGCCACCACCTCTCCTCAAATCCTCCTTGAGTCAGACGTGGGGGAGGGGAAAAGACCTAAAGAGAGGGAAGGAGAAGGGCGAGAAGCCAGAGGAAAGAGGGGAGCGGGTGTGGGGGGACAAGGAAAGAGAGGAGAAGGAGGAGGATGGAAGTGGGGAAGAAGAAGAGGGAAGCCCTACCCAGGGCTGGGGGTGAACAGCTGGGCGTTGACTGAGAGAAAGATGTGGGGACAGGAATGATGGAGACACTCTCGGCTTCCTGGCTTCTTCCCTTCTCCTTGGGGACAGAGTGTGTGTGACACAGGTGACCTGCTCCCTCCACAGTGAATGCCAACGTGGATACCCGTCATCGCATCCACCTGCTGCAGGGGCAGAGCCTGACCCTGACCTTGGAGAGCCCCTCTGGCAGCAACCCTTCCGTAGAATGGAAAGGTCCAGGGAATAGAGAGACGCATTGGGGCAAGAGCCTCTCACTGTCCCAGCTGGAGTTGCAGGACAGTGGCACCTGGACATGCACCGTCTTCCAGGACACAAAGAAACTGGAGTTTGAGATAAAGATCTTGGTGCTGGGTAAGAGCTGCTCCTCTCTCCTGCAGACCCTCCCCGCCCCCTTCGACTCCCCGCCCTCAAAGGCTGACAGACCCTCCCTCTGCTCTCATTGCTCTGCTCCTGGGTCTGGTACTAGAGGACGGAGGGAGGCCCGGGCCCAGCTCCCCTAAAGCTGAAGTCTATCCTAGGGATACTCTGGGCCCTCTCTTCCTCAGGGTGGTGGACATGGAGGGAGGAAGGGAGACGGATGGCAGGAAGTGAGGGGCTCCACAGACCCCTGAAGGAGGCCCCAGCGGAGGAGTGTCAAGGATACCTATTTTCTTTGTTGCCTCTACTCCCCACTCACCCGCCAATTCGCAGATCCACTTACTCGGGGATACTAGCCAACCCTGAGGAAACGCTACATTCACCTTTAGAATCCTGAGCTAGGCACGGGAGGGGTGGGGATGGGGGACCAGAATGCAGGTCTTGTCCTCTGTGGGTGCTTGTGTGACACAAGGTGGGGGTAGTGTCTGGACTTGGATTAAAATCCTCGCTCTGGCAACCATGAGCAAGTTACAGAGCCTCTCCGAGCCTT
This sequence comes from Lasiurus borealis, assembly GCA_004026805.1. Classification (NCBI taxonomy): domain Eukaryota; kingdom Metazoa; phylum Chordata; class Mammalia; order Chiroptera; family Vespertilionidae; genus Lasiurus; species Lasiurus borealis. The sequence goes on from PVJN01027224.1 coordinate 16,512, forward strand.
GGATTCTGGAGAATAGGGATGATGCTCACCGCGATGTACCTGCCTGGTGGTGTTATGGTAAGAATTAATGCAACGGAAGGCCCTTAGAACAGAGCCTGGCACATAGTAAGCCTATGTACGTGTTTGCTCTTATCTGTGAAGCGTGCTAACTTAAGCACCTCTAAGAAATGCAGGCCAGCCCAGCTCGCTCAGCCGTTGAGTGTCAATCCAGGAGCCAAAAGGTCACCAGTTCAATTCCTGATCAGGGCACATGCCCGGTTTGTGGGTTCCAACTCCACAGTAGGGGTGAATGCAGGAGGCAGCCGATGGATGATGTTTCTCTTTCATCGATGTGTCTGTCTCTCTCCAGCAATCAATAAAACCATATAAACAAACAAACAAACAAATAAATGCAGGCCAACTACCCTGCTCCAGGAAAGGACCCCTCTGGCTGGGCTGTTCTATGAGGGCTTCCAGGGGGAAGAGGAGCATGCTGGGTTGGAGAGAGGAGAGAGAAGATCGGAGAGGCAGATGGGAATTTAAGGGCCTGCCACGACAACCTGGGCGTTTGGATGCACCTGGTCCCCTTCCATCTCTTTGCCTCTGCCCCCCGCTCCTCCATGCACACCCCACTCTGTACACCCTCACCATTCCCTCTCCTTCTAACCCAGGTTCTCTCCCTTCCTACCGCCAGCTTTCCAGAACGTCCCTGACACCGTCTATGCAAAGGTGGGGGAGCCCGTGGAGTTCTCCTTCCCACTTACCTTTGAGGATGAAAACCTGGTCGGGGAGCTGAGGTGGCAGGAGGAGGGGGCCCCCTCCCTGCAGTCCTGGGTCACCTTCTCCTTGGAGAACAGAAAGGTGTCGGGGAAGAACGTTCGCCCAGACCGGAAGATCCAGCTGAAGGACACACTGCCGCTCCGCTTCAGCCTGCCCCAGGCCTCGCTGCGGGACCTGGGTTCTGGACACCTGACCCTGAACCTCAGCCAGGGGCAGCTGCATCGGAAAGTGAAGCTGGTGGTGATGAGAAGTGAGGAGCCGGGCTGAGCAGGGGACGACGGGGGACAGGAGGGCAGGAGGTGGAGGGGCCTGACCCAGGGCTCCTTCGAAGGCAGGACAGGCCCCCATAGGGATGACTGAGCCCTGCTTGTCAGATGGGGCTGATGGAGGGCCCGCTGGTTTGGGGGCTGATTTTAAACTAAAGCTGGAATCCATATGTCCTTCCCTGACCTCTGGGAGCCAGCCTAGGGCACATTCCACTGAGAACCCCCAAAGGGCATATGCTAGCCACCAGGGTTCCAGTTCTGTCTCTTTCCCCCCAGGCCCACCATGACGCTTCTGGCTAAGCCCCCTACCTCTGTGCGCCTGCTTTCCACTCATGAGGGTGACAGAATTTGCTCTGAGTGTGCTAGTGATGGGGACAGTGTCAGCTCCACACTGAGTTCTTCACTCCTCTGTTTCCTTAATCACCATAACAACTCCACAAGCAATAATGGCTAACACTCGATGCTTCCCACATGCCAAGCCCCATTTAAGAGCTCTACAAGTACTTGTGCATTAATAATTGTCTGGGGCGCGGGTTGCTAGGTAACGCGCTCAGAGACACAGCTCCTAAGCAGTGGGGCTTGGATTTGAATCCAAGACTGTTCGGTGGGACCTCAAAAGCTGTGTTTTCTCTGTAAAATCTCTATGAACGTGTGCTTTGAGATGCTCAAAGAGGAACTCCCACGTAGAGTGTCCTTTTGGTGGTTCTACTGATTCCCCTGAGAGCATGGAGGTGCCAAGCACCCCGAGGTGCGGGCTCCTCACCTCAGGCTCTTGTCCCTCTCCAGTGACTAAGTCCCAGAACCAACTGACCTGTGAGGTGTTGGGGCCCAGCTCCCCGCAGCTGATGCTGAGCTTGAAGCTGGACAACCAGACTACAAAGGTCTCCAAACAGCAGAAGCTGGTGCTGCTGGACCCTGAGGTGGGGGTGTGGCATTGCCTGCTGACGGACAAGGACAAAGTCCTGCTGGAATCCAGTGTCGAGAGTGAGTGAGGCCTAACCCCAAGCCCCTGCCTCCTCAGCTGTGGGACCTTCTCACGGCTGGCAAAGCAAGCCCGGAGTCCCAGCCTCCCAGCTCTCCTGAGAGAGGTGGCTTCTGGGCATGTGTCCGGACACAGGGGTGGTAAGATGAAGGAGGGTATGATCCTGGACCCTAGGTACCCACCTGTAGTCCTGAAAGTTCCCAAACCCCCAAGGTCTGCAGCCCACAAAGGGGGCCCACCTGACCCAGAGTCCCCATCTTTGCTCCTTTCCTAACCCAGCCACAAGCACGCGCCCGTGTGTGTGTGTGTGTGTGTGTGTGTGTGTGTGTGTGTGGCACATAGAATGGACCACTGCTCATAGCTCCCCAGAGTGCCCTGCAGTCTTTAAACCTTAAAAACCCTCCCCCAGCCTTTCCGCTCCAGCCCCGTGGCCCGTGAGAGCCCGCAGGGTCCTGCCCCGGTCTCTCAGCCCCAGCATCAGTCCCCAGTGTGGATGGGCAGCCAGGCCTTGCTCAGGCCTCCAGAGTGCGGTGCCCAGAGGGAAGGCAATGAGCTGAACACATCTCTCTTCTCTTGCAGTTTTGCACTCAGAGGTAACCCAGGCCTGGCCAAAGCTCCTGGCCATTGTGCTGGGGGCAGTAGGCGGCTTTCTGATTTTCACTGGGTTCTGCGTCTTCTGCTGTGTCAAATGCTGGCACCGAAGGGTGAGTGAACCTCCTCAGACCCCAATACCCTCCCCCCCGCATCGCCACACACACACACACACATAGCAGCTAGGGTGTCCTGGTATGTGACCTGCTTCTGCTCTGTGTCTCTCTGCCCACCATCAAGTTCCCTTATTGAAGACTGGGCTCCGTCCCAGATCCCGGAGAGGGAGAGGCAGGAAGGAGCAGAGAGTCAACTGTGGGACAGATGGCCTCAGCCACAGTGTCTGCTTCTCCTCTCCCAGCTTTCCCCATTCCCCCCTCCAAGGGGCACCTCCCTTCTGGAGGCCTGGGACCCTCACTACTCCTCTCCTTCTTCCTGGACAGCGCCAGACAGAGCGGATGTCTCAGATCAAGAGACTCCTCAGTGAGAAGAAGACCTGCCAATGCCCCCAGTAAGGAACTTAGCAGGGGTGGGGGTGAGGGGAGAGCAAAGGGGAGGATGAGAATGGGGGAGCTAGGGGAGAGGAGGAAGGGGAGGAGGGATGCAGATGCGGAGATGAGGGCCTAAGGGAGGTGGGGGAGGGGAGAGAAGGGTACAGAGGGGTGGCTGAGGAGCTAGGAAGCAGGCAGAAGGTGGAGGGAGGACGTGGCCCAGAGGCCGTGACCAAACTGGAGGAGAAGAGGGGCCATGGAGGTCCTAGAACTAACTCAAAGGAGCTGGGTGGGGGGTGGAACAGCCTTGCTCCTCCTGTGCTTTTTTCCCTCCAGCCGGTTCCAGAAGCCATGCAACCTCATTTGAGGGGCTGGGCCAGGGGGCGCTCCCACTTGCAGCCTCCCCAGCTGTCCACCCCGCGTCTCCTGTTGGGCTCTGGGCCTGCGGACCAGATGAATGTAGCAGATCCCAGCGCCTTTGCCATCTCCTGCCGGCCAGAGGGCCTCCTCCTCCAGAGGCTTCCTCACACCACCGCTCCCCCCGTTCCCTCTTCTGTTGAACCCTAGCCCGTCTTTGATGATTTCTTCTCCACTCTGTCCCTCATGGCCTACTTGGGTCTCCCGGGGAAAGCACTCAGGACGGGCCCTGCCTGGCCTGGAGTGTGAGGCTGGGTGGGTGACTGAAGCACAAAGCCCAGGACTGTCATCTTATGGGAAAGAACGTTGGGACCAGAGAAGGCAGGGAGTCGGCCAAGGTCACACAGCCCCTCGAGGGCAGGTCCACATCTAAACGCCCCACTGTTCCATTCCGACACACACCCAGGTCCACCGCTCACACTTGTGCACCGACACCATTCCTTATCACCCAAGCAGCAAGCTCAGTTTATAAATGTCTCACCTCCTTTAAAAATTTAAACCTTAGGAAAATCCTACAAGGCCCTAGCCGGTATGGCTCAGTGGATAGAATGTCAGCCTATGGACTAAAGGTTCCCGGGTTTGATTCCAGCCAAGGGCACATGCCTGGGTTGTGGCTCAATCCCCGATGGGTGTGTGTGTGTGTGTGTGTGTGTATGTGTGTGTGTCTGTGTGCAGGAGGCAGCCGATCAATGGTTCTCTCTCACCATTGTGTTTCTATCTCTCTCTCCCTCTCCCTTCCTCTCTGAAATCAATAAAGAAATATATTTTAAAAAGAAAATCGTCCAGGGCTGGTAGTCACAGGAACAAGATTAGCATCTCTGGTGTAGAGACCAGAAATGGAATTCACAAGAGGTCATATTGATTGCCCGAGGTTGTAAGTGCTGGGGGTCCAGACTGGCCCGGACTGCTTGACCCCTAGTTCTATGGCTGTTTCTTGAACACAGAACAAATACCACACATACCTCTGCAGCCAGCTAGTCACAGATGCTCAGTCTGCACCTTAGGATTCACAGGCCTGCCTCAGAGAGGACCTGCCTCAGAGAGGTCAGAACATGGAGGAGGGCTTTCCTGCCCAAAATCCTTCATCACCTGCTGGAGGCAGAATCCTGTTGCCAGAGAACAAAGCCTTCAGCTCTCCTAATCAGAGCGCAGGCTGGGAGCAGAGTACCCAAGGACCCGCCACATACCTTGTGCAGAACCTTCTGGAAGGTGAGCCTTGCTGGGGGAGGGGGACAGGCACTGGGGAAGAGTGAACGAACCCACGGAGAGGACTTCCTGGGAAGGGTGATAGTGCTGGGCATCAGTCTCCCGGCCTTACACGGCTCAGCTCCTTCCTCCTCCCGCCCCAAACCATTCAGGATACAGGAGAGTGAAGGTTACAGGTATTATTCCTCTTCCTCATTCAGTTATCTCAGGATCCCGAGCCGGCTCTGCCTCTCCTTCCATCCTTTCCTCACCGTCTCCCTCAGTCCTTACGCCCTTTTCTTTCCCTCCCCTCCCCTTCCAGCCTGCCTCTTCCAAGAAGCTGCCAGAACTCCCATTCTTGCTGTGTGTTCCTGCCCATTCCCCATCCCTACCTCCCTGAGCGGACAGGAAAACACAGTAAACTTACTGTAAAGAAGAAGATGCTCTTCTTTATTGTGTGTGTGTGTGTGTGTGTGTGTGTGTGTGTGTGTGAGAGAGAGAGAGAGAGAGAGAGAGAGGTGGAGGTGAACTCCGGGGACCCAGAATCTTCTGATCTGTTGGGTCAGACCCAGAGCAGAGGCTGGCAGGCTTGCCCTGTAGGAGACGAGGTTGCTCCGGGCAGGGACACGTTATTTGGAGACTGGTTACCCACCTTCCCACTCTCAGCGGGGGCCTGCCTGCTGTGTGCCTGCGGCCAAGACTTTGTAGTCACGCGTGTGTGATGGATGCACCGAGGGGGAGAGTCTGCCGGGGTGGTGGTGGTGGTGGCGGTGTGCATTCCTTCCACACAGGCATGCGTGCGCGGTGGAGAGCAAGGACCATGAGCCACGGGAATGTGTGCCTGCAAATTGTGTGCATCCCACAAGGCGCGTGAGCTGTGTTCCAGGTGTACATGTGCGTGTGCATGTGCGTGCATGTGCGTGTGTCTCCCTGCACCCTTGGAGACCTGTGCACCCCCCACCCCACGAGCGGCGCAGCCTCAGCACCGCCGCCGCCCCCAGCACATGCCCGCCGCCGAGCTGCAGCCCTCACACGGATTACACAGTGACACACGGTGACACACGCTTCCTCCTCCCGGAACAGCCAGCTCCTCCGTCCCCCGAACACCGCCAGCTGCCTCCCGGAGCGGGTGTTCGCGCGGAGACCGGGATGGGGTGTGGGGTAGGACGCGAACCGTCTCACCAATGGAGTCGGCTCCCCTCCATCCTCCTCGCCCCCTCCCTCCCGGCGGCGCCCGCCTCGCCCCTCCTCCTGCAAGTCACCGCCGTCCAGCTCCCCGCCCTGCACTCGCTCCCCTTCCCCCCGAAAAGCTTTCCTTCGCTCCTCAGCCTGGGGCTCCCGGGCCGGAGGACTCGGGGGACCCTGGGGCTGGGGGCGCCCCCCGGGGCAGCGGCCCGCGCGCGCCCGGCGGAGCTGGGGCCAGGGGAGGAGGGAGGCCCGGAGGGGGCGGGGGAGGGAGGCGGAGGCCGGGCCAGCGGGAGCGGGCGGGCCGCGGAGCCGGCGAGCGGGGCCGGGAGCGCGGTCTCCATGGCAGTGCGGGGCGCAGCCGGAGGTAAGCCGACCCCTGCCCCGTCCCCCGCGGTCTCCTCCCCTGTCTCCCCCGCCCCCTGCGGCAGCCTCCTCTCCCCTCCGGCGCGCCCCTCCTCCCCAGCCACCTGCTGTTTCTGCCCGGGAGAACCTGGTGGGCGGCCGGCCGGCCGGAGGGAGGAGCAGCTGTGACCTTACCCCTTCACCCCAAAGGGCGAGGAGGGCCCCCGGATCCCCCGCTGGGGTCCCCAGATCTCCCGTCCCACCTTCCTCTGATTTCTCTCTGCCCTTCACCTCCCTCTCTGTCCTTCAGGTCCTTGCTGTCCTCCTCCCTCTCTGACTTCCCAGCCCTTCCTTCCTGAGCCCACCACCGGCTGGGCCGGGCCGCGCCTGGGCGGGCGTGGGTGGGTTAGGGGTCCGAGGTTGTCAGAGAGGAAAATGGGGGAGGTGCTCCTGACGAATGCTCCCCACCTCCCTCTGGCTGGCCATTGCCATAGCAACTAGGGTGTACTGGGCTCCAGAGAGAAGACAAAGGTTGGGGGGACGAGGACCTCTTGAGAAGGGCAAGGGTCTGAGGTCCCTTCCATAAGAGTGGACCCTCCCACTGCTGTGCCCCCTGTTCCTCCCATTCACCCCAAAGCCATGATGCCCATCCTTCCTGCCCCCACTCTGCTTGAGGTTGCACCTGCTTTCCTCTTAGCCCTCTCCCCGGGCTGGCTGAAGCTTAGCATCATGAAATTCAGGACTATCTTCCCTTTCTCAGAAGGAAACTGAGGCTGGGGCCGGGGAGGGCAGACTCCGCCGGGTCTGTGGGAGGGAGCACACTGAGCTTTTCTTCCCAGCCTCTCCGTTCCCTGTTGCCTCTCTCCCTCCCTCCCCCAGCCTCCTCTCCAGGGGTCTCGGGGCTTTTCCTTCTATTTTCAGATACTATCTCTTTGCCCCTCCTTCCTCTTTTGCTGAAACTCTCCTTCCCGCTGGTGCCCCCTCTTTCCATTTCTGGTGGCTTCTGATGTCAGCGGTTTCCCCGCCTTCAGGTTCTCTAGGCGCCCCCTGGGTCCCAGCCTCTTTTCTCCCATCTTCCCAGACTCCTGGTGAGCTGGCGGATGATCGTGCAGACGTGGTGGGGAAATGGGGCTGAGCACCAAGACCAGGGGCCCGGGAGCCTGGAAGGTTGGGGTGGTAGGGGTGTGTGTGTGTGTTGGGGGGGGGGGTAAGGGGGCGCTGTAATTCCATATCCCAGTTGACCGTGAACCCTCAGGAAGTCATGCATCTGCCATCAGCAGCTCGGAGGAGAGACTCTGGGGCATGGAGAGAGGGGTTGAGTAGCACTGGGCAGGGACATGAGAAGGAACCAGAGGGTGCCAGAGGGAGGAAAAAGGGGCTGAAAGGAGTGGGATGCCGGGGGTCAGAATACCTTCCTTTGTGGCTGTCTGGAAACAGGGCTCTTAGCTACGTGGGGTGGTTGACCGGCTATCTGTTTTCAGACAGGAGAGTGACCCCTGGCATTTCTATGGTTGCATGAGAAGGGGGGCACAAGAAGCCAGTTGGGGGGACCAGCCTGGGCCTCATCCTCGCCCTCCCCGCTTCCACATCGCATCTCTCCCTTGCAGTTTGTGCAGGTGGCTGAGCCTCACCCCCACACGCCTGGGGGCATCCCGAAGATCCCCCCCCGACTGGTCAAGAACCAGAGGAGGAAGAGATCTGCCAAGTCTAGGCATAAGGGGCCGGAGCTCCCCAGCCAACCTCAGAGTTGGCAAAGCAGCCAGCTTGCCTCCCCAGTCAACCACAGGGAGTACTTCCGGAAGGGCCCCACTCAGGATGGAGGCCGAGGACCACTTCTGCTGAGCGACCCTCTCTCTCCCCCTGCCCTCCACACCCGACCTTAGCTGGCTCAGTTATGCAATGCTGAGCAGTAAGGTGGGCCGGGCGGCTGCCTGCCCCACAACAGGGCCAGGACTGTGGGCATCATGGCGGCGTGTGTGAGTGGGGCTCCTGGGTGAGACCTAGCCCCCACCCCCAGGAGTTCAAAGGGGGTGGGGGTGGGGGGGCTGAGAACAGGATGGCTCGGGGCGGGGCCGGGGCAGAAGAGGCCTCGCTGCGCTCCAACGCGCTGTCCTGGCTGGCCTGTGGGCTCCTGGCCCTGCTGGCCAACGCCTGGATAATCCTCAGCATCTCCGCCAAGCAGCAGAAGCACAAGCCTCTGGAGCTGCTGCTCTGCTTCCTGGCGGGCACTCACATACTCATGGCGGCCGTGCCCCTCACCACCTTCGCGGTGGTGCAGCTCAGGCGCCAGGCTTCCTCCGACTATGACTGGAACGAGAGCATCTGCAAGGTCTTTGTGTCCACCTACTACACACTGGCCCTGGCCACCTGCTTCACCGTCGCCTCGCTCTCCTACCATCGCATGTGGATGGTGCGCTGGCCCGTCAACTACCGCCTCAGCAATGCCAAGAAGCAGGCGCTGCATGCCGTCATGGGCATCTGGATGGTCAGCTTCATCCTCTCCACCCTGCCCTCCATTGGCTGGCACAACAACGGTGAGCGCTACTACGCCCGAGGCTGCCAGTTCATAGTCTCCAAGATTGGCCTCGGCTTTGGCGTCTGCTTCAGCCTCTTGCTACTTGGGGGCATTGTCATGGGGTTGGTCTGCGTGGCCATTACCTTCTACCAGACGCTGTGGGCCAGGCCCCGGAGGGCAAGGCAGGCCCGGAGAGCAGGGGGTGTCGGTGGGGCCAAGGGGAGCGGGCCAGGGGGCTTGGTTACGCGGCCAGCCTTTGAGGTGCCAGCCATTGTGGTGGAAGACGCCCAAGGGAAGCGGCGGTCCTCGCTGGATGGCTCCGAATCGGCCAAGACATCCCTGCAGGTCACCAACTTGGTCAGCGCCATCGTCTTTCTCTATGACTCACTCACAGGGGTGCCCATCTTGGTGAGATTGGGGTCCCGCCCCCCCCCCTGTTCTCCCCAAACTAGCCCCAGCACGATCACCTGACTCCAACTCCATCATCATCCATCTTCCTCTCCTCTAGCCATCCCCACTCCATCATCATCCATCTCGATCATCCATCTTCCAGCCCCCAATACCCCCAGCTCCACCATGTTTTCTGGTTCTGAACTCCATCACCCCTTCATCCTTCAGCCCCACTACCTATCCTCCTTCCTGCTCCCTCATCTGTCCTGAGGCCCCACTATTCAGCGCCCCCAGACCTGTTATCCAGCAGCTGAGCTCCATTTTCCATTCCCTCATTCCTTCTGGATAGCACAGGGTCTCTGAATACCCCTGGGGGGGACACCCCAGAGAGCTCACCCCATCACCCCAACCTTGTGCCTCCTCCTGAATGTTTCTCTGTCTTCAGGGTTCCTGTACCACCACCACCACCTCTGCTCCTCTCCTCCCTCTGGACCCAGGGCTCTGCTCTGGAACTCTCCCCTGGACCTTCCTCTGAGTCGGTCCCTTCCCCTCTATCCATTCTGTCTCCGCCTCCAGCTTTGCTTCTGTCGCGATCCGGCGTGACCCCGGCCATCCCTTCCTGACTTCTTTCCCACCAGCTGCACTAGGATATCGGATCTGGGGTGACGTGGGCCCCCCTCCCGGGGCTCGGGGCCCTGACCCGGCGCGCCGTTCCCCATCCTCCCACCAGGTGGTGAGCTTCTTCTCGCTGAAGTCGGACTCGGCTCCCCCGTGGATGGTGCTGGCGGTGCTGTGGTGCTCCATGGCGCAGACGCTGCTGCTGCCCTCCTTCATCTGGTCCTGCGAGCGCTACCGCGCCGACGTGCGCACCGTGTGGGAGCAGTGCGTGGCCATCATGTCCGAGGAGGACGGCGAAGACGGTCAGAAGAGGGACAGGGCATTTTTCCCCTCTGGGCGTCGGCTCCCTTTTTCTGCTCGGTTCTGCCGGTTCTTCTCCAGGGCTGCGTGGAGTGCCCCCTGCTGGACGGAATCTGCCCTGCCCCTGGGCTGACTCCACGCCCCCCTTTCCCCAACCGTCCACCCAGGACCAGAGCCACCGCTTTGGTTTGCGCATTTGCGCAAAGGCAGCGGTTCTCAACCTGTGGGTCGAACGACCCTTTTACAGGGGTCGCCTAAGACCACGGGAAAATGCAGATATTGACATCACGATGCATCACAGTAGCAACATTTCATGGTTGGGGGTCACCACCCCATGAGGAACTGTATGCAAGGGTCTCGGCCTTTGGAAGGTTGAGAACCACTCGTCCACCTGTCCAGCGGTGCCTCCGCGGGGCAGAGGGCCTGAGAAAGGTTCCAGAGGGTGTGGAACTAAAGGGAGGCTACGCTTCCTCAAAGGGACCCAGCTATAGGGACAGCTTTTTTTTGGGGGGGGGGCGTGCACTTGTTTCAATAAGCAGGTGTATAGTGTATATATGTTTGACGAGGGATTCGGCACTGAACCAATCTGAACCATCCAGCAACAAGCCCATCTCGCCTTCCTCTTGGAGCGTACAGAGGAGTGGGAACCGGGAGATTCTCTGGGGAGCTTACTTACCAAAAGGGGTGGGAGATTGTAAAAGGGGAGCGGGGGCATCCCTAGCCTGGAACCACTCCGCCCCTTTTCTCTCCTAGATGGGGGCTGTGACGACTATGCAGATGGCCGCGTGTGCAAAGTGCGCTTTGATGCTAACGGGGCCACAGGACCGGGGGACCCCACCCAGGTGAAGTTGCTGCCTGGGAGGCACATGCTCTTTCCCCCTCTTGAGAGGGTCCACTACTTACAGGTATGGGGCTAGGGGCTGCGCCTCCTATTCTGGGGGTCCCCGAATGACTTCCTCCAGTCTCTGTGATTCATCCCCGGCCCTCCCCCCCTGTTCCCTAGCCCTACACAAAGAGTAGGGGAAAGGAAGGTCTGGCAAGAGAAGCTCCCCTTCAGACCTCTCAGAGCCAGGTTTGCCCATCAGAGGGTGCTTTCCGGTTAAGAGGCGGGGGGAAGGGGAGAGCCATCTTGCAGAGTCCCCACTTGGGCCCCTTCAGGTCTACTTGCTCCTCTCTCCCCCCCAGGTCCCTCTGTCCCGCCGTCTGTCCCATGACGAGACCAATATCTTCTCCACCCCTCGGGCGCCGGGCTCCTTCCTGCACAAGTGGTCGTCCTCCGATGACATCCGGATCCTCCCCGCCCACAGCCACGCCCTGGGAGGCCCTCCCGCGTACCTGGGACAGAGACAGAGGCTGGAGGACGAGGAGGAGGAGGCGGAAGGTGGAGGGCTAGCCAGCCTTCGGCAGTTCCTGGAGGGTGGCATTCTGGAGTCAGGTGGGGGACCCCCCCAGGGGCCTGGCTTCTTCCGGGAGGAGATCACCACCTTCATTGATGAGACACCTCTGCCTTCTCCAAACGCCTCCCCGCCCTGGCCTAGGCCGCTGAGCCTCTCACCCCGCCGACTCTCCCTCGGGTCCCCTGATAATAGAGCCATTGGACTTCCCCTGGGGCTGAGTGCGGGGAGACGCTGCTCCCTGACGGGAGGTGAGGAGAGTGTCAGAGCTTGGGGAGGCTCCTGGGGTCCAGGTAACCCCATCTTCCCCCAGCTGACGCTGTGAGCCCAAGTGGGCCTGTCGGACTCAAAGAGAAGGGAGGCCTGGGTAGGTAACGCCTCCTTCTGGCCCTGAGCCTCGGGCAGCTGCC
>PVJN01027225.1:0-28287 GCA_004026805.1 Lasiurus borealis
ATTATGAAATAAGGCAATTAGTGAAAGATAAATAGCATGTGATCTCACTCCTTTGTGGATAACAAAGAACATTACAAACTGTTGAACAAACCTAGAGGCAAAGAAGCATCGAACAGACTGTCAAACTACAGAGGGAAGATAGAGGAGGGTTGAGGGTGTAAGAGACCAACCAAAGGACTTGTATGCATGCATATAAGCACAACCAACAGACTCAAGACATGGGCATGGGGGCGAGGGCAATTGCCAGGGGTATGGGAGGCCAGTGTGAGGTCAGTGGGGAAAAAAAGAGACATATGTACTACTAATTGTAATACCTTAAACAATGAAATTAAAAAAATAAAATAAAGTCATGAGCAGCTATTTAAAAATGGAACCAATGAACATGAATAAGATTGGCAAGGAAAAGATTAAAGAATGAGAAGAAATATGAAGGCAATACAACATTTCAAGAATATATAGAGAAGTAGACATATTGTAGAAGACTTAGCACCTATAGGAAATAATTTATTCACCCATAATTCTATTGCATATACATAAAAATTAACATTTTATGCCAGAGTTTGCCATTACTATGAACAGATAATAGTTTTACTCTTAATTAGCAGAAAGTTCTCATTTAATGTTAATGAATAAATTAATCTATTCAGAATATTGTTAAAATAAAAGTGTAATGCATTTATGGACAAATAAATATGTTTCATAAAGAACTTACATACTCAGTAGCTCTAGTGATGGCATCTAGAGAATTTGGCAAAATATAGTCCTATACTGTATTTGCTATAGAGAAAAACTCATTATTACTATTTGAAAAACAGCACTAAGCACATGTTCTGTTGATGGTGGCATTGTGTTGCTATATGAAGGGCAACACATTAAATGTAAATCCAATGGCAAAGTGTAAAAACTCATTATTGGTTTTTCCTGGACTGAGTAATTTGTGTTCCTATTAAAACAAGTACTAACTGGTTTGTTCTAATTTAATTTCAACTTGAACAGCTTTCAAAAATGTCAATATCTACAAGCATAATGCGTTTTTAAAAATGCACTTAAAATTCATTTTTTAAAAGAAAATGAGCGTGTGTATTGTGCGTATATGTACATACAAGTTGATGGCAAAACATATTGTGTTTAATGTGTAATATTTGGCATTTACATTAGAGAAGTCATTTTCTATTTTCAATGGTACATAGTTTATGGGGTATGTTCTAATCATATTCTATGTAATAAAAGGCTAATATGCAAATAGACTGAACTGCGGAACGACCGGTCGCTATGATGCACACTGTCCATGATGGGGCAGACACTCAGTGCAGGAGCTGCTCCCTGGTGGTTAGTGTGCTCCGACAGGGGGAGCGAGACTCAGCCAGAAGTTGGGATCATGGCTAGCTAGTGCAGTGGCAGGAGCTGCTCCCACCTCCACAGCAGAGCTAAGGATGTATGACTGACAGCTCAGGCCCACTCCCTGTGCCGAAGCCATCAGTCGGACATCCCCCAAAGGCTCCCGGACTGCGAGAGGGCACAGGCCAGGCTGAGGGACACCTTCCCACCACCAAGTGCATGAATTTTGTGCACCAGCCCTCTAATCATGCATAATGTAAGACACCAACTGAGCCTTAGCATGGCTATGATATTTCAAATTTATTTTCTCTGGTACAGGCCAATGTCAGACACTTCAGGTGACTGGCACTGGGCAACCTGTTTGGAGCTGCAAAGGAATCGGAATCCAGAGTTTTTGTGTGTGGAAATGACCAAGCACCAAAGCCAGTTTTTACCAGCACCAGCTCCTGTGACAGGCCAGCAAAAGTCCCAAAGCACTCCGAGATCTGCTTCTGCCTGCCTGCCTTCACCTGCTGGCTGGCTGATAAGCTCAGTCACTGAAAGAGTCTCTGGTGATACTCAAGTTGCATAAGACAGGTTCTCAGTGAGTCACCAGGTATGTTTTTATTGATGAGAGAGAGAGAAAGACACACACACACACACACACACACACACACACAGAGAGAGAGAGAGAGAGAGAGAGAGAGAGAGAGAGAGAGAGAGAGAGAGAATGATATAAGAGAGAAACATTGGACGGTTGCCTCCCATCCTAAATGGGGATTTAACCTGCAACCTAGATATGTGCCCTAACTGGAAATCTAACCCACCACATTTTGGTGTATGGGAAAACACTCCGATCAACTGAAATATTTGGCCAAGGCAATTATTTCCATTTTTATATAGACATCATCAAGAGATAGAGCCAATTTCCTATCCTCTTGAACTTGAGCTGGCCTTGTGCTTTACTTTGACCAATAGGATATAGCAGGTTTGACATGCCATGAATTCCAGGCCTAACTTTGAAGAGACATCTGTTTTATCTTTACAGGAAGTCAGCCTCCATGATGTAAAGAAGCTTAGGCCAGCAAACAAGGGATGAGACAGTAGGTGAGGCCATGTGGAAGACCACTGAGGCATCAGGCACATGAGTGAAACCTTCTTCTGTCTCTCAAACTAGCTCAGCCACCAGCCAAATTCAGCTGAGACAGTGATGATTGTAGCCATTATTATGTGAAGAACTGCCCAGCCAAGTCCTGTCTGAATTCCTGACCTAAAGAAAGATAAGAAATAGCCTGGCTAGTGTAGCTCAGTGGTTCAGCATTGACCTATGAACCAGGAGCTCACGGTTTGATTCCAGTCAGGGCACATGCCTGGGTTTCAGGCTGGATCTCCAGTTTGGGGCATGTAGAAGGCAGCCAATAAATGATTCTCTCTTGAAACCATCAACAAAACAGTAAGAAAGACCACTATATGGGAGAATAAATTTGCCAATGTTATCACTGATAAGGGTTTAATCTCCTACATTTACAAGGAACTCATACAACTCAACAAAAGGAAGATAAACAATCCAATTAAGAAATAGGCAATGGACCTAAATAGAAACTTTTTGAAGAAGACAGAAGGAAGGCCAAGAGACATGAAAACATGCTCAAAGTCACTAATTATCTGAGAGATGCAAATCAAAACGACAATGCGATACCATCTCACACCTGACAGAATGGCTATCACCAGCAAATCAATAAATGACAAATGTTGGTGAGGATGTGGAGAAAAAGGAACCCTCGTGCACTGCTGGTGAGAATGCAGACTGGTGCAGCCACTGTGGAGAACAGTATGGAGTTTCTTTAAAAAACATTTGACCCAATAATACCACTTCTAGGAATATTTTCCCCAAAGCTAGAAACATCAGTCAGAAAGGATATATGCACCCCTGTGTTCATAGCAGCACAATTTACCATAGCTAAGATTTGGAAACAGCCTAAGTGCCCATCAGCAGATGAGTGGATTAAAAAACAGTGGTACATCTACAAAATGGAATCCTATGCTGTGCTAAAAAAGAAGGAATTTCTACCATTTGCAACAACATGGATGGAACTGGAGAGCATTATGCTAAGTGAAATAAGCCAGTCAGAGAAAGATAAATATCACATGATCTCACTCATTTGTAGAATATAATGAACAACATAAACTGATGAACAAAAATAGTTCAAGAGACAGAGAAACATCGATCAGACCATCAAACCTCGGAGAGAAGGTAGGGGAAGGTGGGCACAAGGGGGAGAGATCAACCAAAGGACCTGTATGCATGTATATAAGCCCAACCAATGGAAACAGACGACAGGGGGGTGAGGGCATGAGTGGGGGGTAATGGGGGAATAAGGACACATATGTAACACCTTAATCAATAAAGAAATTTAAAAAATGATTCTCTCTCTTCATTGATGTTTCTATCTCTCTGTCCCTCTTTCCTCCTCTCTGAAATCCAACTAAGTGAACACAGGGAAACTTTAGGACCCTCATGTTTTAGTAAAATTGGCAATTTCAGCAACTATAAAACCCTGGTTGACCGTTTTGAACAGAGGAATGCTTGGGCAAAGATCTGTTCTGAGACTCCATGGAGTTCCACTAGAGTTGCTTAAGTCTCCTTTGGGAGATAATCTACCTGCAGAAGTTTTAATGTTACTTTAATTTTGCACCAGAGTGGATCACCCTTAATTTTGGGAGGAATTAAATACTTGTTTGCCTTATAGCTAAATCCACAATACTGTTTCCTTCCCAAAATGTCCAAATTATAAAATCAGTGTATTCTTTGACACAATTCCTGCTCTTGTGAGAAAGAAAAAAATATTTTGGATAATTTATATAAAAATAAATTTTCCATGGAGGATAATTCTGTATTTCACCCCTATTCATGAATTCTTCTAAATTTACATGTCAGTTCTCTTTGATCATATTGTTGCATCTACACCAGAGCATTCAAGGATGAGTATTTGACAATGTTAATATGGCCTCAAAGTTGGACAGAAAAGGCACAATAAAATCATCTTGAAAAAAAAACACGTTTTCTTTTTTAAAAATATTTTTTATTGATTTTTTACAGAGAGAAAGGGAAAGGGATAGAAAGTCAGAAACATCGATGAGAGAGAGACATTGATCAGCCTCCTCCTGCACAGCCCCTACTGGGTATGTGCCCACAACCAAGGTACATGCCCTTGACGGGAATTGAACCTGGGACCCTTCAGTCTGCAGGCCTATGTTCCATCCACTGAGCCAAACCGGTTTGGCCATTTTCAACATTTATTTAATTTAATAGAGAATTCTGCATTGAATGCAGGCACATGATCAAAATTCAACCATTTTTCAGTAAAATGCAATCACTCTTTTTGTTGCATCAAGTTGAGAATCTCATTCTAAAGATACAATTGGGCTCGGTAGATAGTGCATCGGCCTGCAGACTCAAGGGTCCCAGGTTTGATTCTGGTCAAGGGCATGGACCTTGGTTGCAGGCACATCCCCAGGGAGGAGTGTGCAAGAGGCAGCTGAATCGATGTTTCTCTCTCATCGCTGTTTCTAACTCTCTATCCCTCTCCCTTCCTCTCTGTAAAAAAATCAATAAAATATATATTTTTAAAAAGGGTACAATCAGAAGCCTCCGGTTTTTAAGTCATGATTCTAAGGAAAGTAACTGCTAAGGAAAAATGTTCCTTTTTTCACTAAATACATTTAATAATGCTGGAAAGTATATAGAAGGAGTCTTAAAGAGGCTTTCCTCTCATATTTTTTAGTTGATAACTAAAATTTTTACTATTACCTTCAAGGGATAAAATGAAACTTCTTCAAAAGTTAGAATATATATATATTTGCAGAACATCACATTTTGTCATTCAAATAATAGTTGTCCTTCCATTTGAATAGATCATCATTTGACATTAATAACAGCAGTATATCAGTTTTCTCACTCAGTATCTTTATGTGATGCTAAAGCATAAACAATAAAGAATGGGTTGAAGCTCAGAACTTCTAAGGTTTTGTAATTACCTGAGTTTTTTCTGTGTGTTTTAAAAAAATATATATTGATTTCATTGATTTCATAAAGGAAGGAAGAGGGAGAGAGAGATAGTAACATCAATGAGAGAGAATCATTGATTGGTCTCCTGCGTGCTCCCCACCAGCCTGCAACCCGGGCATGTTCCCTTAGCCAGAATTGAACCTGGGGCCCTTCAGCCCAAAGGCCAATACTCTCTCCACCAAGCCAAACCGGCTAGGACATTTTCTGTGTTTTTGTTTTTGTTTTTTAATATATTTTTATTATTTCTTTCATCCTGAAAGCAAACACCCTTACTCCCAGCTCTGTGCCTATTCTCAGGTTGTTTCCTACCCATGGCATGCTGCCTGTCCATTAAATCAGTGCCAACTTATTTGCTGGTCTCAGGTCAAGCCTTTAATTCTTTATAGTCTTTTCTGCCCACTGCATCTTCCACTCGAACTTAGTTATATTTCATTTACTTATACAGTCATCAAATATATATTGAGCCTGCCAAGCTACAAGGAATTCTGCTTAGTGCTGAAGATGAGAAAGAAAATATACTCTTCACTTTTTTTAATTCCTTTATATTTTTTAAATGTTTTTATTATGGAGAACTGAAAACATATGAAAGTAGACAGAACAGTATAATGAACTCACAGGTTCCTATCACCCAGCTTCAACATTTATCAGTCTTCTTTCTTTAATAAACACCACCCGGTTTGCCTCCTTTCTATATTACTTTGAAACAGATCCAAACATCATATCACTTCATCTATAAATATTTCAGTATGTATCTTCAAAAGATAAGGATTTAAAATATAACCACATAACTGATACTACATTTTAGAAAATTCCTTAGTTCCATTGAATAGCCAGTGTTTGAGTTTACAGTTGGTTCATAAAGGGTATAGTTTTGTTTTGTTTTTTACAGTTTGAGTGTTTGAATAAGTTCCACACATTGCAATTGGTTGGTAGGTATTTTATGTCTTTGTTAACCTATAGGTTTCCACTTTTAAGTTGCTAATAATCTATCCGTATATGGGAGAGCTAAGTAAACAAAAAGGAGAATGCTTGAAAAGAGTGTTTCCATGGAAATATTTACACAAAGCTAAAGCAGTACATATTAGAAATATCTAATTCATAGAGTTGATAAGAGGGGGGTGGGTGTAATTCTAGGAAGAATTTTTGTTATTGTAAAAATCAAAAAAACAAGCAAGCAGAGAAGGTAGGTGAGGTCATTTGGGGACAAGAGAACAACTTGAGCAAAAAATGGTATTTCCTGCATATCAGGAACTGGCTGGATTTCAATTCACGTATTTATTATTTATCCTTGGTCCAGGTATAAGTAACCTTCCTTTTCTAGACCTCTTGTCCTATTTTTTTGGAATCTGTTCTTTTATCTTCCAAACAGTGTAAAGTTAAATATTAGTAGGACAGAGTTTAGAATTCAAAAATAAAAAATAGGTGAGACAAATAGGTAGCAGAGAAAGAAAAACATACACAAAATAGAATTATAAACATCAAACTTCATGTATTGCGATAAATGCCGCTGGACTAAAAGTCTTCTAGATGGATAACAAACAAAACTCAGAATATTTTTAGTTTAATGAGACAAATTGAAACAAGAAAAAATAATGAAGAAAAAGTTAAATTGTTCTAATGTAGTGGCTCCCTTCTTTAAATGAACCTTAAAATCCAATAACAGGCTCAGAGGAGCCTGAAATAAACATTTTTTTTCATTGAATATTTATAGTTCTTAGAATATGATAGGCATTGCATCAGTTATCGGTGATCATATTTGTTATTATCTCTACATAACAAATTACCTCAAAGTTTTCAACTTACAAGACATCTATTTATTATCTCACAACTTCCATGAATCAGGAATTTGAGCACAGTGGCCAACACAAAACCAGATTATTGAGACCCAATACTTACTCAAATTGGGAGCCCTCTTGAAGAAAATAAAAACAATATATATTTATGACTACAAATCAAGTAAGTACTTCTGAAGCTTCAGCTTCACTGGCTTCATGGTAAATCAACCTAAACTTGAAATGCAATAGCTTTATAAACCAGATATCCCAAAAGGAGCCACAGAAATCAAACAAGTAAGCAAGTAGAATATATACAAAAATTATAAGTAATATATGGACAAACAATGAATGTTATGAGAATAATGGAGGGGGTGGCAACACTGAATCAGAGAGAGCCTCTGTAAGTATCTGTCATTTAAGTCAAGCCTGGGGGAAAAGAAAGAGTTGGGCAAGCATCATTCCATGCATGGGAAAAAGCATGCACAAACATCCTGGGGCTGGAAGGAGCAGGGGGTATCCAAGATACAGGCTAACTATGTGCTTCCCATTGCGTTTTAAAAAGAAATAAAATTAGCCCTAGCTAGTTTGGCTCAGTGGATAGAGCATCGGCTGCCTGGTTCAATTCTGGTCAAGGGCACATGCCTAGGTTGTGGGCTTGATCCCCAGTGGGGCCGTGCAGGAGGCAGTTAATCAATGAGTCTCTCTCATCATTGATGTTTCTCTCTCCATCTCTCCCTCTTCCTCTCTGAAACCAATAAAAACATATTAAAATAAATAGATAAAATTAGTTATTGATGCTTTCTAGATAAGAGGTGTGAGAACTTGTCTTTTTCTTCATTTCTTAAGATTTATAAAAATTGTTCCAGGCTGCACACTAGCATGCCCTTAGACTGAAGGCATCTGTTTTCTGATTTGATTATGAATAACATTTAAATGATATATGCTTAGTACCCTAGAAATACTACGGGCCCACATTTTACCTTTGAGTAAATAATGGTTATTTTGTGGTGGGGTCTGATTACTTCAAGACCTAAAGTACTCAAATAATGACTACACAGCCACTCCTGTGTTTCCTCTAACTACAGTCGCGTCAAAGAGGACAAAAAACATCCAATTCTTTGCTCACTTTGAAGTACAAGTTTTTAATTTCCCTTTTGATTCTTTAAGTCTTACTAGTGATTCATAAGGCAAGAAGTAAATCGATAACTCTTTAAGGAAGACTGAGTTGATGGGAAAATATCGGCTCAGAAAAATAATTTGTTCATTCGGGCGAGAGTGTTCTTTTTTGCTAACACCAAATTTTCAAGGAAGACTCCGTGTTAAAACGATGCCTAACAGAAAACACTTCACAGCTTTCTTCCTATGTGCCATAAATCTAGTGTAATCCTCTTTATGATGAAACCTGAGAGTTCCAGAAGAAAGCTGGTTCCTCAGAAGAGCACTGTAGCACCAGTAGTATCACATCCCCACTCAGAGCTTCACGGTGGAAAAACAAGAAAATGGAGATTCAGAAACCAAGGTTTACCTCCGAAAAACTAGGCACGATATTAAGTAAGTTATCAAGAACGTGGGGGCAGCAGAATTGCTTTGCTACACTGTTCAAAAGGAATTTTCAAAAGTTGCAGGACCTGGGAATTTTGCAATAGAAAAGAGAATTTTGCAATGTAATGCTTATCTTTTAGGACTACCACACTTTTGGCCAAGCCTCAATTTAGGGTTTTTTGTTTTGTTTTGTTTTGTTTCGTTTCATTTGTCAGTTTCTGTTGGTGTAGTAACAGGAGCCTTGTCAAATAGCAGTAAGAACAGCAGATAATTACTTCAGCACACTTGAATATATAGGGTGTCCCCAAAATGTATACACACTTTCATAGCTGGTAGCTCAATTTTTTAAACGGAATGTATTTTATTAAACATTGCCTCTATCATTATTCAAAGTGTGTGTATACATTTTGGGAGACACCCTGTATATGTCTTGCTAACCACGTTTTAATGAGCTGGGGATTCTGTTTCTCACTAAGGTAGATACAATGGTGAACAGGCAGACAGGCATAGCTCCCATAATGTAATGACACTGGTCTTGATCTTACGACTACCTGAGATCTGGAGAATCCTTAGTGGTTATACTGTGGGTCATTAATCACTTCCCTCTTGCCTTGACTCTCACTCCAAGAAAGCAGTACACTATGTAATTGGAAGCTCTTCTCTGACGAGCAGTCAGAATTGCAGAATTTCAGAGCCAGAACATACCTTGGGACCCTTGAGGTGGCAGGATATTAACAGGGAGAATATGGCCCTTGGAACCAAGACATTTGGGTTGGGCAATTTACCAGCAGTAAGTTATTCCAGTCAATTACATTTATTTGTCTTCATTTTATTATCTATAAAATACGGATATTATCTGTAAAATAATTTTATAGAGTAAAAGCATCGCTTCTTTTTTTAATTTTAATTTTATTTTATTGATTTCAAAGAGGAAGGGAGAGGGAGAGGGAGAAACATCGGGGATGAGAGAGAATCATTGATTGGCTGCCTCCTGCACACCCCACACTGGGGATTGAGCCCACAACGCGGGCATGTGCCCCGACAGGGAATCTAACTGATTCATAGGTCAGTGCTCAACCAATGAACTACACTGGCCGGGCCCATTCTCTCTTCTTTAAAAAAAAAAATATTTGTATTGATTTCAGAGATGAAGGGAGATGAGGAGAGAGAGATAAACATCAGTAATGAGAATCATGATTGGCTGCCTCCTGCACGCCCCCTACTGGGGATTGAGCCTGCAACCCTGCCATGTGTCCTTGACCAGATCAAACCTGGGGCTATTCAGTCTGCAGGCTGACACTCCATCCACTGAGCCAAACCAGCTAGGGTAACATTGCTTCTTTATGTACGTATTCTGTTTGCATGTGCATGCACATGTATTCATATGCTTAAGTGTGCTTCTATGTTTGTCCTTATAAAGCAGGACATGTAAGGAGTGTTCTGAAATGCGGAGGAAGATATTTAAAGTCTGCAAAGAGTCTTGCTGGAAGCATTATATATCAAATTGCAGGTGGAAAAATCACGTGGCCACATAACACTAATCCTGCTGTCATTATGGAAAAAATAGTTTTCCCCGTGTGGCCTTTTCCTATGCTTTGTGAGCAGAATTTGATTTTGGAGTTTCCCACCTGCTCACAATTACCCCACTGGGTTTGGAAAGTGAGCACACAGGACTCCGGTGCATCTCCTGGGGAAAAGAGAACAAAGTGGGACGGTGTCTCTACAATGTCTTGCTCGTCTTATGCTTTTAACACTGATTAATATGTACAATTTTCTTTTAATTCACTGGTGATAAAATTTTTTATTTTTACACTCCTACTGTGAGTGTATTTTAGAGGGTCTTTTTTGCTCAGCTCAAATAATGCTTAACTCACAGAGTTGTTTTGAGGGTCAAGCTAGATACTCTTTCTAAACAGCCTTGGAAAACACAAAATAGAGTTCAAGAAAATGCTAATATATTAATTTAACAATCTGTTATAAATCCTGCATTTTAATTTGCATTTTTCTTCATTACTTTACTTTTAGCAGTAATAAATGTTAATTTCACATTTTCAAAAAGAAAGAAGACAATATGGAAGAGTAAAAATAATTTCTTTCTAATTAAAAATCACCACCCAGAAAAAAAAAAAACACTATTTTTCATTGTATTTATGTATTTCATCTTTGCACAAGTAAAATACTATATTAGTCTGAAAACTTGTACTTAGTAATTTTACATCATGATTCTAACAGTCCATAGCCCTCCAGTATAGGAGTGCTCTTCACCCTTTTGATGAATATTTACCTTTCATAATTTTCATAAATGTAAGCAATTCTATATAATAAAAGCCTAATATGCTAAGTGTCTGGTTGACCAGTTGGCCATTCAACCAATCAAGGTGTAATATGCTAATGATATGCTAAGGCTGCTCAACTGCTCACTATGATGGGCACTTACCACCAAGGGGCAGACACCTCAACCAGTAGGTTAGCTTGCTGCTGGGGTCCAGCTGATTGGGACTGAGTGAGATGGGCAGGACATGCACCGGAGCCCTACTTTGGTCCCTCTCCAGCTGGCCAACCTGCCACATCTCTCCCCATCCCTGATCATGCACCAGTGAAGTTGCCCTCTCACAACCCAGGACTCCTTGGGGGATGTCAGAGAGCCAGTTTCAGCCCTATCCTGCAGGCTAGGCTGAGGAACCTCACTGGTGCACAAATTTGTGCACCAGGCCTCTAGTGCTATAAGAACCTCTGTGTCTACATCTGTATATGTATACATACATAGATATATATTTTTAAATCTTTATTGTTGAAAGTATTACATATGTCCCCTTCCCCCCATTGATATATTTAAAATATATTTGATAATTATATTCAAAAAGTTTTCAGATAACAAAATGCCTATTTCCGAACATTCAAAGTGAATATTGACCACTCTCCTTTTTTAAATCATTGTCTATTTGATCATTTGAAAATTATATTTTACTAGTGACTAAGTACACATAATTTATGCACATTAAGAGGGGATTAATTAGAGGAAATAATTTAATATTGCTATTTGCCCTTTCTCTATAATAGAAGTGTCAGAGATGAAAGAAAATTAGTAAAATGTATATGAAAACCTTCCTCCTGTCAGAGCCTGGGGCTCACCATGGGAACCAGAGTCAAATCCCTGCCCACCCACATGCACCTCAAAATCGTGTGAGACCCAGACCCGTCCAGCCCCACCCTTGTCAAGCCCTGCCAGGCAGGAGGTGTAACCTCAGGTTACCTGGCCCAGTGCCAGGACAGGGGGCATGGCCTGAGGTCCCCCAGCCCAGACCGGGGTGGGGAACATGCCTTGAGGTCCCCCATCAAGCCCCACCAGGTGGAGAGGCACAGCCTCAGATCCCCCGGCTCAGCACTGTGAAGGGGGCACAGCCTCAGGTTCCCTGTCAATCCCTAGCAGCAGGGGGGCTCAGCTCCTGGTCCCCAATCAAGTCCCACTGGGCAGGGGTGCAGCCTGAGTTCCCCAACCCAGCAGTGGGGGTGCACCTTGAGGTCCCCTGTCAAGCCTGCTGGGTGTGGGGCATTGCCTGAGATCCCCTGTCAAACCCCACCTGGTAGGGGGTGTGGCCTGAGGTCCCCTGGCCTAGCTCTGGGGCAGGGGGAGCAGCCTGAGGTCCCCTAGCCCAGCACCAGGATGGGAAGGGCACCTTGAGGTCCCCATCAAGCCCCGGTCTCAGGTCCCTTGGCCTGGCCCCGAGGTGGGTGAGGCATGGCCTCAGGTCCCCTGGCCTGGCAACAAGGCGGGAATCATGGCTTGAGTTCCAGCAGCCTGGTGCCAAGGCAGAAGGCATGGCCTGAGGTCCCCTGTCAAGCCCTGCTGGGTTGGGGATGCAGCCTGAGGTCCCTTGTCAAGCCCCTTCAAGGGGAGTGGGGGGCATAGCTGCAGGTCCCTGCTGATTGCTCATTAAGGCTCCTTATGGGAACTTGGCTTCAGCTGTGGGTGCAGCCATCTTTGTGATGTGGGGGGAGTGATGCCAGTGTCCCATGCCCGGCTGGCCTCTGGCCAGAGGCCTGCCCTCTGTGGGTCAGGGTGCACAAGATGTTGGGGCTCATAGCCGGTGCCACACTGCCAGCGTCCAACACCCCAGTCACTATGGTTGCCGCCATCTTTGTGATGGAGTGATGGTTAATTTGTATATTACCATTTTATTAGATAGGATTCTTGAAATGACAAATGTATAGGGATGGAAAATATACTAGTGGTTTTCAGGGTTTAAGGGCTAGGGAGCAAGATACCATAAAGGGAAAGCACAAGGAAGTTCATTTTGAATGAGGAAAGATCTTGGTATCTTGATTGTGGTTGTGGTTACATGAATCTATACATGCGGTAAAATTGAATAGAACTACACACACACACACACACACACACGTGTTTGTAAAAACTGGTGACATCTGAATAAGCTCTTTACTCCTGGTTTTGATATTATACTATAGTTTTATAAAATTTTACTATTGGAGGAAGTTGTTTGAAGGGTACATGGGGGAGAGAAACATCAATGATGAGAACGAATCATTGATTGGCTGCCTCCTGCACACACCCTACTGGGGATAGAGCCTGCAACCTAGGCACGTGCCCATGATCAGAATGGAACCTAGGACCCTTCAGTCCACAGGCCAATGCTCTATCCACTGAGGCAAACCAGCTAGAGCTTAAAGAATTAACTCTGAGCCCTAAATTGTGCTTGTGATATATCTATATCATACTAAGTAGCCCTAACAACTTACTTCATAATGAAGAAAGTAGTGCACTGATGTGGAAAACAAGGAGTAGACTCCAGTGGAAGATGGCAGCTGGCAGGATGGAGGTGAGGGAGAGGAAGTGAGTGACGGGATGAAAGGAGAGTGTGTGGATGTTTGGGGTGTGTGTGTGAGTGAGGGAGGGACAGTTGAATCTCGCAGAAGTAGCAGGGGCTAGCAGTCTAGGCTCTCTTGGACAAGGAGAGACTGTCATCGCGGTTGGCACTCCCTGGACTGCGGGACTCGGGCATAGAGCCCACACCATCTTGAAGGGGAGAACAGACAGCCTTTCTTTGGGAATTCAACACTGCCAGCCAGCCAGGCCTTGGAGCTGCCCTGCAACCCAGCAGGCACTGGGACCTGGGACTGCAGGCCCTGGGACCTCCTCCTCCAAAGCAGTGAGTGCAACCTCCCCCTCCTCAGTGACAGAGCTAGCTGTGGTCCACATCAGCATGGTTGCAGTGTGCCCACAACGGCATGTTTACAGCATGTCACATCAGTGCGTTTACAGCGCATCCATATCAGTGCCTTTACAGTCCACCCTCAGCAGCGCGTCTCTGGTGGTCCACTACCTAGGCAGTGCCTGAGAGCCACTGGAAGCCCCTGCAGATGTGATTTTGTAACTCTGGGCACCACAGTCATGCCTCTCCAGAGTGTAGGCCCCCTCAACCACATCACCATGACAGACGGGTCCTTGGTGCCACTGTAAGTACCCGCTGGGCATGCGTGATCTCAATGAAGGGTGCAAAACAGCAAAAATAGGGACACTCCCCTCCATGGCATCACCCTAATATCAAAACCAGATAATGATAACATAGTGAAAGAGAATTACAGACCAATATCCCTCATGAACATAGATGCCAAAATCCTCAACAAAATTCTAACAAATCGAATCCAGCAGTACATCAGAAAGATCATACACCATGACCAAGTAGGATTTATCCCAGGAATGCAAGGATGGTACAATATCCGCAAATCAATAAACGTGACACATCACATAAACAAATTGAGAGATAAAAATCACATAGTCATATAAATTGATGCAGAAAAAGCATTTGACAAAATCCAACACCACTTCTTGATAAAAACTCTCAGCAAAGTGGGAATACAAAGATCATACCTCAACATAATAAAAGCCATATATGACAAACCCACAGCCAACATCATACTCAATGGCCAAAAACTAAAACCATTTCCCATAAAAACAGGAACAAGACAGGGATGACCACTCTCACCACTCCTATTCTACATAGTGCTGGAAGTACTAGCCATTGCAATCAGACAAGAAAAATAAATAAAAGCATCCAAATAGGAAAAGAAGTAAAACTGTCCTTATTTGCAGTAGACATGATACTTTTCATAGAAAACCCTAAAGTCTCCATCAAAAAATTATTAGACTTGATAAATGATCAGCAAAGTAGCAGGATACAAAATTAATACCAATAAATCTATAACATTTGTATATAACAATAATGAACTTACAGAAAGAGAGACTAAAAATGCAATCCCATTTATCATCGCACCAAAAAAATTAAAATACCTAAGAATAAACTTAACTAAGGAGGTAAAAGACCTATATGCAGAAAACTAAATGGCACTGCAAAAAGAGATAGAGGAAGACATAAACAGATGGAAGAACATACTATGGTTATCAATTGGTAGAATCAACATCATCAAAATGTCCATTCTACAGAAAACAATCTATAAATTCAATGCAATCCCCATTAAAATAACAAAGGCATACTTCATAGACCTAGAAAGAACTTGCCAAAAATTCATCTGGAATAAAAAAAGACTCCAAATAGCTGCAGTAATCATGAGAAAGAAGAATAAAGATGATGGGATCTCAATACTAGATTTCAAGCTGTATTACAAAGCCACTGTTCTCAAAACTGCCTGGTACTGGCACAAGAAGAGAGAGACACATAGATCAATGGAATAGGAACCCAAGAATCAACCCAAACCACTATGCTCAACTAATATTTGACAAAAGAGGCATGAATATACAATTGAGTCAAGACAGTCTCTTCAACAAATGGTGTTGGCAAAATTGGACAGATACATGCAAAAAAAAAGAGAAAGAAACTAAACCACCAACTTACACCATACTCAAAAATAAACTCAAAATGGATAAAGGACTTAAACATAAAAAGGGAGACCATAAAAATACTAGAGGGCCAAAACCGGTTTGGCTCAGTGGATAGAGCATCAGCCTATGGACTGAAAGGTCCCAGGTTCAATTCCGGTCAGGGGCGTGTGCCTTGGTTGTGGGAACATCCCCAGTGGGGGCATGCAGGAGGCAGCTGATCAATGTCTATCTCTCATTGATGTTTCTAACTCTCCATCTCTCTCCTTTCCTCTCTGTAAAAAATCAATAAAATATATTTTATAAAAAAAAATACTAGAGGAATCCACAGGTAGCAAAATCTCCAACATATGCAGAAGGAACTTGTTCACTGATACTGCTCCTAGTGCAATGGAAACTAAAGAAAAAAAGCAAACAAAAACAAATGGGACTACATCAAAAAAGCTTTTGCAAAGCAAAGGAAACCATCAACAAAACAAGAAAACCTACTGCATGGGAGAACATATTTGCTAATGATACCAATGATAAGGGTTTAATCTCCAACATTTACAGAAAACTCAAAGAACTTCACAAAAAGAAGATAAACAACCCAATCCAAAAATGGCAACTGATCTAAATAGGCACTTCTCGAAAGAAGACAGAAGGAAGGTCAAGAGACATATAAAAACCTGCTCAAAGTCACCTGCTCAAAGAGAGATGCAAATCAAAACAATAATGCAGTACCATCTCACACCTGTCACAATGGTTATCATCAACAAATCAACAAAGGACAAGTGCTGGAGAGGATGCAGAGAAAAGGAACCCTCCTGCACTGCTGGTGGGAATGCAGACTGGTGCAGCCACTGTGGAGAACAGTATGGAGTTTCCTCAAACAATTAAAAATGGAACTGCCATTTGACCCAGTGATCCCACTTCTAGGAATATATCCTAAGAAATCAGAAACACCTATCAGAAAGGATATATGTACCTCTATGTTCATAACAGCACAATTCATCATAGCTAAGATTTGGAAGCAGTCTAAGTGCCCATCAGCAGATGAGTGGATTAGAAAACTGTGGTACATCTACACAATGGAATACTATACTGTAGTAAAAAAGAAGGAGCTCCTACCGTTTGCAACATCATGGATGGGGATGGAAAGCATTATGCTTAGTCAAATAAGCCAGGAAGATAAAGATAAATATCACATGATCTGACTCATTTGTGGAATATAATGAGTGGCATAGACTGATGAACAGATCCAGATACTGAGAAACGTCAATCAAAATATCAAACCTCGGGAAGGTGGGGGTCAGTGGGAGTAAGGGGGAGAGATCAACAGAGGGACTTGCATAAATGCACATGAGGACCCAGACAACGGGGGAGGGGGGCATGAGCGGGAAAGAGGTGGGTAATGGGAGAATAAGGACACTTATAAAAAATAAAATAAAATAAATTATAATAAAATATTAAATCTAATCCATACTATGGTCACTGTAACCTTAAGACAAATTGTTTCATGTGACAAAGATTTTTAAATGAAACTCTGTAGCCTGAAAACTATTTTGGAAGGAAAAAAAAAAAAGAAGTTTCCTTCAAATGTCATAAGGATTGTAATTGAAAGTCAATATATTTGGCTCCTTGAGCTAACGTAAGTATTCTGTGTTTTTGCCTCCCTGAAAAAGTTTATGTAAAGTTACAAAAAGAAAATGACAGCCAGTTTGAAATTGAATTGCCATGGCCTAGAGCAAAGAGTATTCTTGCATGATATTATTCTATAATGTCAGTATAATTCTTTATATTTCACAACAGTATATTGTACAATTATCCCAAACTAAATTACAAACCAATTCTTTGAATGTTTGGCAGCAATTTAAAAAAGAACATGAAAGGATTTAATCCCTTTCAGGAGGAATTAAGGCACTGGGAAGGCACTTGAGCACTCTACACTGGCCCCTCTTACCCTTTTTGCCAAGAGGGACCCTCTTCTCTCAACCCAATGGCCCTCAGCTGTCGCCTGAGCTTTCTGTTCATGCTGAGGTGGAAGCCTCGAGGTGGCTGGTATAATGGATCTGTCTCTCGACCAATGGTGTGAGCTGGCCTCTCCCTGGAGAAGGAACCTGAGTTCCCCGAGATATGTGTCAGTGCCGGGGCTCTGCCAGCAGGCAAGGGGATCCCAAGCAGGTGCTGGGCATGGAGGCCAAGGGTGCATAGACTACCAAGGAGACAGAACTGAACCTCACATCACCCTGCTTGGCCCCTGAGGATGACTGGTTAGCCAGAGACGGGTAAGATTCCTCAGGGAAGGAACAACCTAAGACAGTCGCAGAGGGGCCATCAGGAGAGAACTTGGGGGTCAACAGAGGTGGGGCAAAGACCCCCCCCAACAACCTTGCAGGAGCTTGAACCTTCACCCCTTCAAAGGTCTCCTGCCCCCATGGCTGCTTCGCTTCCCACGCTCAGCACAGATTGGGACCCATGTAACAGACAGATACTGTGCCCAGCTCAGATCAGGACCCAGGTAACAGACAGAAACATGCCAATAGCAGCTGCCCTATATCTAGATTCAGCCTAGCACCAGGAATGCTCAGGGCCTACTCAATGCAAATAACCCTTTCCACTAATATTTACAGGGTAAACTAAGATTGTTGGTAGAGTATTAAATTTGACAGTAAAAGAGACATCAAGCTTTCAGATTAACTTAAATTGGCTAATTGAAATAAGTAAATATCCAAGAAAATTTAATTGTACTGGACAAAAAGCTGTTTCTAAAGTATTAACTAAAATTTCAATTGGTAGTTCATCTCATGGCAAAAATTGCTTAACATCCAATTACATAAAGCAGGCATATTTATGTGTGAAATAAAATAAAATTTAAAGTTATCAAGATTGCATTGAAAATGTTTACAAAAGTCTCAATTAATTTAAAAAATGGGGATAGTAGGATGATATCATGTAAGGAAAGATATGTGGTAACTAAATTACATCTAGAAATTTTTTACTTTAATTTTCACTTTTAATGCTAACAGCAAGACACCCGTGAAAAACACACATGGTGTCAAAATAAACCAAAAGAAAATCGTTTGGGCAAAAATAAAAAGGACCCTACGTCAATTTTATAGAAAAGATTCCTTTATTAACTTCTGGTCGAGAATATGTTTATATACTTTCAGAAAACAACTCCAAGACCAAGTGGACTCCTGCAACAGAGAGGAACTGACAGGTCTGCTCCAACCATGAAGACAAGAGGAGAAACAGTCCAGAGATGGAAGATGCTGATGACACCTTGCCATGCGAGCAGTCAGCAGCTGTGCATCGCTACAGGTTGCCTAGGACCAAACCAGAGAAGGTCGGACCTGTATTGCCACCATTTGTCCACCATCCAGATACCATTGCTGACATGTACACATAAGGAACCGTTTGACATTGAAACTAGGACTCAAAGCTATCGGACATTGAAATTGGGACTCAAACATTTTTTGTTCTTATAAGTTCATTTCTAGCCTGCAGAGGCAAGATGTTTTTAAAGAAAAGAACCAGGGGGAAAAAACAGATACAGAGACAAAGGAGCATTGAACACACTGTCATACTACAGCGGGAAGACAGGGAAGGTTGGGGGAGGGGGTCTGCAAGAGATCAACCGAAGAACTTGTGTGCATGTCTATAAGCGTAACCAATGGATACAAGACACTGGGGGGTGCCGGGGCAAGTGAGGGCATGTACTGGGGGGTAGGGAAGGCCATGAGGAGGTCAATAAGGAGAAAAAAGAAGATATATGTACTACTATTTGTAATATTTAAACAATTAAAAAAAGAAAATGAAGAGTACTAGAAAGCTCAACCTGTTGCTCAAGATTGCAGACTCAGGGTCAAAGAGTCGGTATGATACCAAAACTGGGAGGGGTAAAAAAGAGGCCTCTAGTTACTGATGCTGATACTCTTTCTTGATCTGAATGCTAATTCCATGTTGTATTCAGTTAGTAAAAATAATTAAGTGCATTATAAACAATTATTTCTATTTTTACTGCATGTCGGCTATATATACTTTAGCAAAAAGTTAAGATATGTAAAAGGAAAGCATAAGTCATTGTCTACTAATTTTTAAAACACACGACTTGAGTCTATCCATAAAGTAGATTAATGCATATTTTTGATTGACAGATGATAAATTCAGAAACATGTGTGTACTGAGTTGAAATCTAAATTTGCAATATAAAACTCTAACTTTCTAAATAATGACTAAGGTAAACATTTATTAGATTTTTTACATCTCCCCTTTTTTTTTCACACATGAATGACAGTGATTACTTCATGCCTGAGCGGTAAACTGATTTCATTGCCAAGTCTGTTAGGATGCACCCAACCTTTAATTTCCAGTGAGCTCTCAACTCAATCAATATTTCCATTCTGCAAAAGTTTCTGTAAAGGTTGACCCTTGGCTGGCTTAACAATTGTCTTCATTTCACTGTTGTGAAAGGATATTAATTAATAGCTCATCTGTTTTTACCATTAATTCCAACCTCAGTATGAATGTGTTGTTGTTGGACTCTGAGAAGGTGCCAAAAATAATTTTTAATATGACACAGACAAGTTCCCCAAGGGATGGTTTTCTTTGTTATCTATGATTCTCACTTAGTTTGGACAATTTGCAGCGAAGTTTCAACACATCTTCAGGGCACATACAGAGCTGTAAGTCTGCAGCACTTACACTAATGTGCTCCCTTGTGAAAGATAACAAATGTGTCATAATGAGTAGGATACCGTGGTGTGTTAGTGAGATTGAATATACTTCACACTTTCATAAATGTGCTAAAGGAGTGATCACTTCGGTTATCATGGGCATCAAAACTAACTTCCTTATACCTGCATGTAAGGCAGAAAGAATATTTCATAGATTGGAACAAGATAAGCATTATTGAAAGTTAAAAGCAACTCATCCAATGCCATACTAGTGAAATGAACTAGAGCCATGCCATTGAAAATGTATTTCGCCAAAGAGCAGTTTTCTCTTGTTTAATATTGGGAAAGGCTTTTAATAACAGCAGACAAGTTATTTGAATAGCATAGAATATTCCTACCTAGACATCCCATTATTCCATTGTTTGTCTTGGAAGAACACTAGAGGCTATCGTAAAGCAAGAAATATGTCGCAACTACTTTCACTCTAGTCAAGTGCCTTATTCTAAATGTTCACTACCAAGTACAATCATTTATACTTTCATATACCTCTTATTTATTTTGGAGTTTAATCTGCATTAATCACCAATTCTTCTTGAATTGGAAAACTCATTAAACTAGTGAATAATGCCTCCTTGCTAGCAATAGGCTGTGATCTGAAACATCAGTTCTCTCTCTCTCTCTCTGTCTCTCTCTCTCTCTCTCTCTCTCTCTCTCTCTCTCTCTCTCTCTCTCTCTCACATACACACACACACACACACACACACACACACACACACACACAGTTTAGATTGAAGAGCAGTGTTAACAAATTTAAACAAAGAGCATCTAGGCAATGAGTTGAGGGAGGAAAAGTAAAGATACATAATCCTATTTTGCAGAAGTTTTAAAGTTACTGAAGCAATTCCAGTAAGTCCAGGATCTTCTCCATATCACAGGCAGCTAATTAAAATTGCTCTACAACCTGATGTCCTGGTAGTGTGAAATTTCACAGGTTGAAAGAGCGGGAGTAATGGAGGAGAACTCTTGAATTAAACCAATTGGTATCGAGGGGTTTATTCTCAGAAGACATGCAATAAGTTAATGGCCTACTCTGAAAAGCACACATAGGTTATTTTGGGAAAACTCCTGAATTTCAGAATTAGGTAAATTGAAGAAAAGCCAGAGGCTCTTTAGGATAAAACTCCCAACCCTTTTCACTTTTCATGGTGCACGCAACTGGCTCTTTGTGTACAGATACTCTGGAACAGCGGTCTTTAAATTTTTTTCATGCATCAGAATCCCCTGGAAAGTTTCTTAAAACACAGATGGCTGAGCACAACCCCCTGACTTTCTGATACGGGTCTGAGCAAAGCCTGAGAATTTACATTTCTGATAAATTCCCAGCTGATGCTCATGCTCCTGCTGCTCATGCAGGGATCACACCTTGAAAATCACTGATCTGGTAAGCAATCCACCCACGTTTTCAAAATTGAATGTGCATATAAATCTCCTGGTTATCTTTCTTAAATGTATATGATCACTTGGTCAGAAGGCAGTTCCATTTTTAATGTTTTGAGGGACCTCCACAGGGTTTTCCGCAGAGGCTGCACCAGTCTTTATTCCTACGAGCAGTGTACTCGGGTTCCCTTTTCTCCGCATCTTGCCCAGCATTTGTTGTTTTTTGATTTATTGATGGTAGCCATTCTGGCAGGTGTGAGGCAGTATGTCATTGTGGTTTTAATTTGCATTTATCTGATGATTACAGATACTGAGCATATTTTCATAGGTCTATTGGCCATTTCTATGTGCTCTTTGCAGAAATGTCTGTTCAGGTCCTCGGCTAATTTTGAATTGGATTGTTTGTCTTCCTGGTACTGAATGTATAAGTTCCTTAATGCTGGAAATTAACCCCTTATCAAGTGTATAATTGGCAAATATATTCTCCCATACAGTGAGCTCCCTTTTCCAGGCATTCCATTTCTGGGAACATATACTAAGAATCCCAAACACCAATTCAAAAGTATATATGCACCCTGATGCTTATAGCAGCCTTCTTTACAATCACTAAGATCTAGAAACAGCCCAAGTGCCCATCAGTAGATGAGTGGATAAAAAAGCTGTGGTTCATTTACACAATGGAATACTATTCAGCTGTAAAAAAAAAATGAAGGCAATCTTACCTTTTGCAACAGCGTGGATGAACCTGGAGATTATTGTGCTAAGTGAAATAAGCCAGTCAGAGAAAGACAAATACCATATGACCTCACTTATACGTGTAATCTAATAAATAAACTGACAAACAAAATAGAAACAGAGGCCTGGATATGTGGAACAGACTGACAGCTGTCAGAGGGGAGGAGAAAGTGGGGGACTGGATGAAAGAAGGTGACTGGATTAGCCAAAGAATATATATGTTTAACCCATAGACACAGACAGCAGCGTGGTGATGGCCAGAGGGAAGGGGGTCAGCGGCTGGGTGCAGGTGGGCAAAAGCCAGGAAAATTGGGACATCTGTTACAGTGTTAATAAAAATGAAGTTAAATAAAATAGTAAAAAATATATATGAAGCACACAAGGATATTATGAGAATGCAGATTCTTACTCAGTAAATGGCAATGCCAATTTCACTGCTCTGTGGAACACACTTTGAGAAACAAGGATAAATGGTACTTTAGTATGAATCCATTTATGATGCCCCTCTTTCCTTAATGGAGAAAGCATGAAAACACTGACAGTGAAAAGATTGTAAGGAAGAAAGATATGATTGCTGAAGTTGGGTTTAAGCTCAGAAAAAGGTATCATGCTAAAAACAAACTGTGGTAACTATATAGTTCCTCCTTAGTCTGACAGTTTTCCCCCCAGATAGTTTGAAAGATAAACTTTTTACTGTTTTATATTGAATTTATCTGACGTTGAACATTAAATGGTCAAGTCCAGTAGATTTTAAATAAATATTCTTTTTTTAAGTGAATTTTAAAAAATGTACTTTATTGATTTTTTACAGAGAGGAAGGGAGAGAGATAGAAAGTCAGAAACATCGATGAGAGAGATACATCGACCAGCTGCCTCCTGCACGCCCCACAGTGAAGATGTGCCCACAAGCAAGGTTCATGCCCCTGACTGGAATCGAACCTGGGACCTTTCAGTCCGCAAGCCGACTATCCACTGAGCCAAACCGGTCTGGGCTTAAATAAATATTCTTGAGGATCATATATTCTCTTGAGAGAGTTCTTTATATTTTAGAATTTCAAAAATAATATAATGGACACTACATAATTAGTCCTTCTTTTTACAAAAAACTTAGTTACCTATTTTTGTCTTTCTTTCAAACTTTCCAATCATCAACTCTCTAGAGGCAATACTTGGCCTTGAAAGCATCTAATGATTACAGATGACCTAGTGTCTAACAGTAGAGGGTAATTAGGCACTTGAGAGTATGCTTCCTTTTTTTTTATAAAAAGAGTCTAATATAATTTATATCTGGTAAAGAAAAAAGAAAACAAAAACTTTTATTCCAACCCCTAAAATATTGTGTGTTATGGTCTCTATGTTGACATATGTTCCAGATCTATAGTGGAGAATTTCTTTCACTTGCAAGAGTTCTTTGTATATTTTGGATAACAGTCTTTTATCAGATGTCTCTCTGCAAGTATTTTCTCATTCTCTGTGGCTTG
Source organism: Lasiurus borealis (assembly GCA_004026805.1). NCBI lineage: Eukaryota > Metazoa > Chordata > Mammalia > Chiroptera > Vespertilionidae > Lasiurus > Lasiurus borealis. Next base: position 23,868 of record PVJN01027225.1, read on the forward strand.
TCTTCTCATTCTCTTGACATTGTATTACTCAAAGCAGAAGTTATTAATGTTAATGAAGTCTGTCTTATCAATTATTTCTTTCATGGATCATGCCTTTAGTGTTGTATCTAAAAAGTCGCCGCCTTACCCAAGGTCATCTAAGTTTTCTTCAGTGTTATCTCCTAGGAGGTTTATAGTTTTGTATTGTATTTTTAGGCCTGTGATCCATAAGGGACCATTGTTGACAGTTATAAAATAAGGCTCATAACTCACCTTAAACAAGGATATTGCTATATGATAGAGTTATTTTAACAATATCTATTTAGCAGGATCCTTTGCCAGGTACTTGGACTATTTATAAAATGGGAAACGCACTTCATAACATAATGGGGAAGGTTGGTTTGTGTATTCACACTTATAGAAAGTATAATTGTTGTATGAAGAAAGTTCAATGTAGTCTAGACAGAGTAATCACTTACAATGGGTAAAAAAAATGGGAAAATGGTAAGAGAGAGTGAACTTCTTGAAAATAGTAGACCATAGTTTTTTTACATCCATGTCTCCAATGTGTTGCCTAATGCCCGTGAGTCACAGGTAAATAAATGTTGACATGAATGCATGACAGTGTTAAGAGCATTGCCCCACTGGTGTTAGTGTGCTAGGGTAGAACACCATCCTACTTGACCAATAGTACTAGTATATCCCTTTAAGTGTTTGGCAAGATATCTTTTTTAAACAAAGAGAAAACGTAAATTCATATTTTAGTGGCTACTAATCATCATGCCAAAAATAATTTTTATTTATGTATTATTTACTAGACATAATTCCTATACATTATCTTTTAATATATTTATTATTTAATTGATATTTCTTGAGATGGCTTAATGTAGGACTTTGATTAAAAGCTTAAGTTGTCAAGTTACTACATTCGGCATAATTTTATTACTTCATTCTTGTGGATAATAGCTAAATATTAATTAACTATACTAACAATAGTGACGGTAGGAAAAATGCACACTATTTCTTGACCCCTGGATAAAAGTTAGGTACCTGCGATGTGCAGTTCATATGTTATTTATTATTGAGCTCAGTCTTACTGCCCAATATTGTGGAAAAGGAAACAGACTCAGAGAAATGATCTAGTGGGTTGCTCATAGATTGCCTATTTCTCTGGATGTGAAGCATAATGCTGCCCTCTGCTCACTTATTGGAATGTCCAATTTGATTTTCTCTCACCATAGGATGGCTCTTTGTATGACTGGACCCTCCCTCCATCAAGAATCAGGCCATTATGAGGAATCAAGAGTGGAAATGATGGTGGCAATATAGTAGCATCTAAGAAAATTATAGGTAAACTCACGAACCCAATGATTTCTTACTACATCTACAGTACTTTATAATTAACTTCAAATTCTTGTTCATTCCCAGGTCCTTTCACATCCAGGACTTAGCTTTTGAATATCTATGGGGTTCCTTTGATATATTTATTCTTTCAACTTAAGTTCAAGAAAGGTGTGTTTCAAAAGCATGCAGAGTGATCTGCTTAGACCACAAGTAAACAGGCTGGGTAAACACTTTTGGCTTCCAATTAATTATGGCTTTAATGTGAGTATATATCTATTATGTTTTAATGAAGGTTCTTATGGATAACCTAACACAAATTGTTCAAGATGTTTTTTTTCTTTTTCGTTCTTTCATATTTGAAAAAGAAAAAGAGCATGCAAAGAGTAAACACTATTCTGTAAAGTGCAATAAGGCAAATTAATTGAGTCTACATTTCTCAGATCAACTATTAAAAGGCATAAAAGAGATTTCTCACACTGTCATATGCATTAAGAAAAGGAAAGGTTGACCAAAAAACTAAATTTACTGCAAAACTATTGCATGAGTAGGACTAGAAAATTTAAATATAAACGATGCCAGAGAAATTAAAGGGCCAGACTACCCAGGCATGAGTAGGAAGGAGGCTCTTACAACATCCTCAGAAAATGAATTTTCTGAGACTCACATGGGAGGATGGGATATGAAAGAAGGTTTTGTTGGCATAAAGTTACATTTTTCGGATTCCAAAGTCCTCTACCCCTTAGCCAGTTCTGAAAAAGGTGCAGCGGGGGTTTCAGTAGAGCCAAAAACAAGGCCAATATCCAGAGCTTCTGATCCATGTTCTAGCCGGGTGTGGTTTAGTATTTGGGCCACATTAAAGTCCATCAGTTTATATGTAGAATCCAACAGGGCCGTGCACCATGTACACACAGTGCAGCCCCTGCAGCAGGAGTCCCAAGAGGGCCTGTGCCATGAGAGGAAGAGAAGGCCCAGACTTGCTTTTTTTGCAATTTTATATATTTAGATTTCAAAAGCTTTCAATGGCTTTACCCATCCCAGCCAATTACTAGTTTCCAGGTGTGATTGATGGGCAATTAGACTTCCATGTCACACAGGCCTTACTGGTCATGTGTCTAAATTGCCTTTGTCTCGTCCCTTCCCCCATCAATCAGTGGGAAATATACTTGGAGAATGTTAATTGCAATGTTTTGGCAAAGCTGTGTAAATGACATGCCTATATATTTTGTTCTTCCCTTTCCTGTTAAATAATAATCAGGTTATTACAAGGGTATCAGAAATATTCTATATGAAAGGATAATTGATGGTAATTGGTATATTTTTCTGGGTTATAATTTGAAAGTTGTTTTAAACAGAACTTTGAGAGATTTATATGTATACTAGAGGCCCGGTGCATGAAATTTGTTTGTGCACAGTGTGTGTGTGTGTGTGTGTGTGTGTGTGTGTGTGTGTCCCACAGCCTGGCCTGCACCCCTCCAATCTGGGACCCCTCAAGGGATGTCCAATAGCCCTCTCACAATCCAAGACTGCTAGCTCCCAAACGCTTGCCTGCCTGCCTGCCTGTCTGATTACCCCAAACTACTACTACCTACCAGCCTGATCACCCCATAACTACTGACCTGCCAGCCTGATCGCCCCTAACTGCCCTCCCCTCCAGGCCTGGTCACCCCTAACTGTCCTTCCCTGCAGGCCTGGTTGCCCCCAACTGCTCTCACCTACAGGCCTGGTCCCCCCAAACTGCTCTCTTCTGATGGCCTGATCACCCCTAACTATCTTCTCCTGCAGGCCTGGTTCCCCAAAACTGTCCTTTCCCAACTGCCCTCTCTGCAGGGCTGGTCCTCCCACAACTGCCCTGCCCTGCATACCATCTTGTGATAGCCATCTTGTATCCACATGGGGGCAGCCATCTTTGACCACATGGGGGTGGCCATCTTGTGTATTGGCATGATGATCAATTTGCATATTACTTCTTTATTATATAGGCTGTATATATATATATATATATACACATACACATATACACATACACACAAATGTATATATATATAAACACACATATACTCTATTAAAGATGTATTTTATGTCATACTAAATTAGAACTAGAAAAGTCATATACTTGAAATTTTTTTATTCTTCATTCATTTATGTCTTTTAAGATATTACAACCTTGGCTCATAAACCTAATTCCAGCTAGAACTCTAATCTCACAATTGCATGTTCCAATCACTCTTGGGCTTTGGAGATCTCTATTATTTTGTCTGTATGTGGCCAGTAAATAAACTAACAGAGCATGGAAATTTCTGAAGAAGTTAGAGAAACCAGTTTTGGAAGTAATATATATCACTTCGGTTCATATTTCATTGGCTAAAACACAACCAAATATCCCTGCATAACTTCCAAGGGATTTAAAAAGCATATTTGTGTCAAAATAAGAGAAGAATAACAGATATTGGTAAGAAACAATATTCTTTTCTACAATATCCTAAAAAATGTTTTCTAGCACAAGGATGTATGCATTATAACTTAAGTGAATGACCAAATCAGAAAATTGGATTTTGTCATCTCAGGAACACAGTAAGATAAACAATGGTTTTTACTGAGATAACGTTTTTTTATCAAACATGTAGCCAGAATTCACGTCAAACCTTTTATATACTTAACCCTGAGTATATCTTTGTCTTAAATCTTTCCAACTAAAAAGAGGAGAAATCCTGACCATTGTCAATACATAGGACTTTTACAATAATAATGCGATTTTTTCCTATGATAATCTGTCTACTATGCATTTGTAGGGCTTTTTTGGCTTATTTGGACTACTAGTTATTCTCTGTGGAAATGATTAATGTTTCTATGGTTTGTTATTTTTAATTTTATCTAAAAGAAAACACAGCCCAGCTGGCATGGCTCAGTGGTTGAGTGTCAACCTATGAACCAGGAGGTCATGGTTAGATTCCCGTCAGGGCACATGCCCGGGTTGTGGGTTCGATTCTTCGATTCTCAATAGGGAGTGTGCAGAAGGCCACTGATCACTGATTCTCTCTCATCATTGATGTTCCTCTCTCTCTCTCTCTCTCTCTCTCTCTCTCTCTCTCTCTCTCTC
>PVJN01027226.1:0-28286 GCA_004026805.1 Lasiurus borealis
TTTTTTAAAAGTTCTTTATTGTTTAAAGTATTACATGAATCTCATTCCCTCCCCCCTCCCCCCATTGACCTCTTCCTGGCCACCCCCAACCCCCAGCACATACCCTCACCTCCCTACTGTCTGTGCCCATTGGTTATGCTCATATGCATGCATACATGTCCTTTGGTTGATCTCTTACCCTCCTCACCCCCCACCTTCCTTCATAGTTGGACAATCTGCTTGATGCTTCTATGATTCTGGTTCTATTTTTGTTCATCAGTTTATGTTGTTCATTATATTCCATAAATGAGTGAGATCATGTGATAATTATCTTTCTCTGACTGGCTTATTTCACTTAGTATAATGCTCTCCAATTCCATCCAGGCTGTAGCAAATGGTAAGAATTCCTTCTTTTTTTATAGCAGCATAGTATTCCATTGTGTAGATGTACCATAGTTTTCTAATCCAGTCATCTGCTGGTGGGCACTTAGGCTGTTTCCAAATCTCAGCTATGGTAAATTGTGCTGCTATGAACATGGGGGTGCATATATCCTTTCTGATTGGTGTTTCTGTCTTCTTGGGAGATACTCCTTGAAGTAGGATTACTGGGTCAAATGGAAGTTCCATGTTTAATTTTTTGAGGAAACGCTATCTGTACAGATTCTTAACCAAGTAGCTAAAATGAGAAAATGACTTTGTGACATTTAGGTTTAGGATCTGGGCATCTTTCTTTTAAAAAAAATTTTCACTGATTTTAGAGAGACAGAGACACAGAGAGAGACAACAGTTTGTTGTTGTACTTCTGCATTCATTGTTTGATTCTTCTATGTGCCCTGACGGGGGAAGTGAACCCACAGCCTTTATGTGTTCGATTGATGACCCTCTGACCAACTGAGCGGCCTGTAGGGCAGGAGCTGGGCACCTTTCCGAGTCCTTCCTCGAGGCTGCCCTTCTGTTTTCACTTCCTTTACTCCTCAGACGGGTGCGAAACCTGCAGCTCACAGCCGTGAACTGCTCTCTCCAAATTTTGGGTTGAATTTCATTTTAACTGCGTTAAACACATTCAGAAAACACCATTCTGTAGCATAAGGTCTTCTCTTTGACTCAGCTGAAGGCAAGTGATTAATGTAGTTGCTGTGAATATGTTAATAGAGTTGTGGCTTTTTTGAAACAATATATCTAAATTTTAGGTAGTTTGAGCAGATTGTGGACGGGGAGACATTTTTATTTGACAACCAATGTGCTGTGTGTAAACATTCCAGTTATTTATTGCAGCCTCCCATTTCCATGCCGTACTGTAACAGCATGTAGTTACATACTTAAATGTCAGAGATATTTATCCTTGTATGTACGGAATGTGTTGAGGGATATTTTGAATATGGTAGGGCTGGGTTATGATTAGCTTGGAGTCATTTTCTTGTGTGTACGTTCAGCGTGCACATCTAACGATTATCTAAACTGGATTCAATCAAAGGTTTGTGTATGCTTTGTTCTGGGCCGGTTGGTAAACCCTCGTATTGAAGGCACCTCACCCTGCCAGAAACCCTCAGGTATTCATTCAATATTCATTCATCACAGAAGCTCTTGGAAGACGCTTTTAACCCTTAAAAGGACAACAAAAACTCTATATAAAACATTTCACACAGGAGAAGTGAAAATTGCCAGTTGCATTAGTGCTAACGATGAAATACGGAAAAAGCCCATATGACCATCAGAAGTAGAATAAATTAAATCGGGGAGATATTAAATAAAAACTTGGTGGTTACGCTTGTAGTGGGAACAAGAGGAATAACATTGAGAAGGCCATTAGATGTGATTAGGAACAGAGTATTTCCTGAGCTGGATGGTGTATACGCTCACATGCACACACATCCTTTCATGTGGATGGCATTTTTCATAATAAAACTAAGACAGAGACTTGGCAGTGCTGGTTTCTAAAGGTACAACTTGACACATGAAACACATAACGTGTAATGAAAGGATATTAGGGTGCTGAGACTCCTCTGTACATAGAAGGAACTTAAGAGGCAGAGTTGATGAACCGCCAAAGGTTTAAGCATGGGCATTTAAAATTTTTTAAAAAGTACATCAAAAGAACAGAAGCAATGTAATAGTTGCATATTGAGGGGAGGCTGGGAGGAAATATGAAGTGGGAAAACAAAGTTAAGTCCTGCTTTGCAAAGTCTGTAACCCAGTGTACTGTGGAAATTTGAGCAATGGGGAAGGAACAGCTTGTGACAGAACTGGGAGTTGGTGCACCCAGAAGACCCGGGGAGTGAACTTGACTTTCCAGCTTTTTCTTCATTACAAGCTCTTCCGCACTCCTTGTACTTTCACTGTGTATATTTAGCCCTCTGCTAATGCACATGAAAATTAAGACTTGGCTTCTCAAGAAAGAAAAGAATGAATCAGCTTACATTTGGTATAAAACATAAACTATCTTACAGAGATGGGAGGGTAGGTGCCCCTTGGTAAACATAGCCATCTAGCGAAATTTCTCATACCGTGTTGTGGTTTTATTTCACAAATTCTCCTCGGTGCATTTTGTACTACTGCTAATCTCTAGGATATCTTTTCAACCTGAAAGTTGTTATTTTAAAGAAGTGATTGGTTCTTCAGTGGAAGCCACTTAAGAGTCTCATCTTTTGCTGCTCGGCAGAGTCCCCGGCTGTACAACGAAAAAAAAAAAATCGAGAGGAAAAATGGTATCTGTAGATACCTGATGCGAGAGCAGATTTGGCTGCAATCTGTAGGGAGAAGATGGATAACGCTATTGTGTTTATGACTAGTCCACTCTCACCTTTGGGGCACCCGGGACTGCGCTCTTCTAAAGCCTCCTGCTTTCCCAGAATTTTTAAAAATGGAAGTTGTTCACGTCATCGTCACCAGAGAACAGCGCAGGCTTCTCTCTCCCCAGCATTTCGTTGCACGTGAAGGGTGTTGGTGCGCATGTGTGTTTTCTCCGCAGGCGAACGAAGAGCTGGAGGCATTAGAGGAAGAAATGTTCCAGATGCAGGAATCCACTCGCCTTTTCGAAGTGCTTCTCCCCGAGTACAAGCCCATGAGGCGGTGCCGCAGAGACATGACGCTGCTCAAGGGGCTCTGGGATGTCATCGTGAGCGTTAAGGTAAGACGCTGCCGTTGGAAAGCAGGCCTTTTCTTTCTTGTCGGGGTTCTTTTGTATAAATCTGCAACTTTTTGAGTCTTCATCATTGTACGAGAGTTTCATGTCTTGAAATATGGAGAGATTCTCTTACCCCCCCGTGTGGAGTTCACACATCTGTGTCAGTAGATCCTTCTCTGAATATCATTGTTTGTTGGTAGTTCTGAAGGAATGTGCGTAAGGAGTTGATTGCATCCAGTCCTTTGGGGGGATTATGTAGGATGGAAATTAATACATAAATACATATTACACATACATGGTAACCTGTTCATACAAACTCGTGTGTGCCCATGCTTGTGCTTATATGTATGTGCACATTTAAATCAACCCAACTAAAATCAAAGTTAATTTGTATGTGGTTAATTAAGTTACAAACTTGAATGTAAAAGTAAATCCTAGGGAACGAGGCATATTGTAACAGGCATTATACATGATTCTCCTTGAAGTTAGTTGGAAGCCATAGAGAAATATGTCTACAAAACATGGGATATAGACAAGAATTTAATGAAAGTTTTATCTATTTATTTTATTTTTTCAGTATCTTCTCATTCATTTTGGAGAGAAAGGGAGAGAGAGAGAGAGAGAGAGAGAGAAACATCAATGATGAGAGGGAATTATTGATCAGATCCCTCCTGTACATCCTACACTGGGGATGGATCCCAAAACCCAGGTGTATGCCCTGACCAGGAAATTGAACCGTGACCTCCTGGTTCTTAGGTCAAAGCTCAACCACTGAGCCATGCCGGCCAGGCTTAATGAAAGTTTTATTTATAATGAATTACGCTTCTTATGAAAGCTTTGTTTTATGTGATATGTAGAATAATAAAAAACCTGGTATGTTTAATGGTCACATGCTTATCCAGTTCATTCAGACTACTCGGGATGGCGTGTGCCTGGAATTTGTCATTGCTCCTAGAAATTAATATACCCTAATGTTTTGGCCTTAAGTTTGACGTGTTCTGACAACTGGTTTATTTTGGTGACAGGAAGTTGTGACAGGCGCAGTTAACACTTAAATAATTGACTTCCACTGGATGGCAGAGGCGCCGTGTATCGTCAGTTTATGTGTTTTGCTGTGGAGACTGGCTTCCACCAAATGTTGTTGACACTTTTATCTGCTCATGCGTTTTCAGAGCAGCATTGATAATTGGACCAAAACCCAGTGGAGGCAGATTAATGTGGAACAGATGGATGCGGAACTCAGAAGGTTTGCCAAGGCAAGTTCCATAACTGTCGGGCACGGCGATTTATCTCCCCCTGCACCACCTCCTTCCATCCTCCCCGACCTGGGAGCTGGTGTGCGGGGCTGCAGGGCCTTATGGACTCCACACGGGATGATTGGAGACAGTATGTCCCCCCTCTTTTAATCAAGCCTGCCTGTCTGAGAACGAGTGACAAAAGCGTATTAGGGCTAATGAGTTTATGAGTAGCACTGTAATCATGAGTTTCCTCAAACTGTCTAGAATGGGGAGTGTTCAGATGACAAGTACCGGGCTCAGAGGTTAGGCTTAGGAAAGCTTTTGAATGCTTTTCTTAGCAACCACGAGCATTTTGTATCTTTAAAAAAATACCTTTCTGGTTCTAGAATGTGGGGCGACAGATCGGAGCGGGCCTCCTGCGGATCAGTGCGGATGGAACACTCTGGTCTCGGTGGTGTGGGGTGTGGGTTACTCCGGTATCCCGAGGGGGCTCGGCATATGCGGGACTGAGCCGCTTTGAATCCAGCGTTTTGATATTCAGTCCCCATAGCCGCCCGAGGACAGGAGAGCTTCTGTGCAGAAAGCCACATGCCCCGCAGGGAAAGGCCGTTGAAAAGGAGAGCATCCTTGCCACTCAATCCTGGGCTCCGCTCCTACCAGTTCTTCCCAGAGTTTTCTCCCCCGTTATCCTGGTCCCAAGGACCCCACCTACACACCCCATTTTTTTTTAACATCCTGGCACCTCTCTGTCATTATTGTGCTCACTGCCTCTATCCCCGCTACTATTTCACTCACTTCCTGGTGGCAGCGTAACCCCCACTCGCAGCTGAAGCTCTTTTTCTTTTTCCTTTAAAGTGGTATGGTCTTTTTTTTTTTTCACGCTGAAATGGTTTTTGGACGGGCGTTCTCATTCACCACTGTGGATGTTGTCCCGTGGGCCAAGAAGACAGCCAAGTCACGGGCCCTGTCTGACACATCTTCACGTTCTGAATTTGTGAACCCTCAAAGGGACTCACATTTCCCGGCTGCCACCCAGACAAGCCAGGTCTCTGGAGGAGGGTCTCAGCAGTCCCGATGAGTCTCAGTGTCCTGATGATTTGTGTTTCTATGGAAATGCTCTTCGTTGCACGTGTCCTGTAAACTCTACCCATGAGTTTCATTCAGGGTCCCGCAGGCCATTTAGTTAGAACCTGTGAGTAAGAAGCCAGAGTGTCCAGGGGCTGGTACGTAGTGGACTTATGATCCACCATATCAGTGGTCGGCAAACTCATTAGTCCACAGAGCCAAATATCCATGGGACAATGACTGAAATTTCTTTTGAGAGCCAAGTTTTTTAAACTTAAACTTCTTCTAACACCACTTCTTCAAAATAGACTGGCCCAGGCCGTGGTATTTTGTGGAAGAGCCACAGTTTTCTGACCATGGGCCTAGGAGCTTAAATGTTTTTATTCTTTCCTAATCCCAGGGAATGTATATTTGTTATATCTGAGGGCTTTTTTTTTTTTTTTTTGCTTTTCTTCAGGAAATCTGGTCCCTAGACAAGGAGGTCCGAGCCTGGGATGCATACGCCGGCCTGGAAGGCCTGGTGAAGGACACGGCTACCTCCCTGAGAGCCGTCAGCGAGCTACAGAGCCCCGCCCTCCGAGAGCGCCACTGGCTCCAGCTCATGAAGGCCGTGGGGGTCAGTTTCCAGAGTCTCGTTAAAGGGATATTTTTGTGATGGTGAAGTGTTATTCCTTGGTTTACATTATTCATCTGACTAATCAATCAACCAACCAGTTGTTCTGGTCACAGGGGAGAGGGTAAGCCCCTGGAGAAGAGAGGATGGACAGGCTGGACATTCACACGTTCTAGTTGTAGCCCTCCCTCTGCTGTGGACTAAGTGCATCCCTGCAGAATTCATCTCTGAGTCGACATTCCAGGGTGATGATGTTTGAGGTGGGGCCTTTGCGAGGTCATTAGGCCAGGAAGGTGGAGCCCTAGTGAACGGGATTATGGGATTGGTGCCCACATAAGGGGATAAAAGGCCTTTCTATTCTCTGCCGTGCGAGGATGCTATACGAAGGCAGTGTCAACAAGCAGAGGGCCTTCGCCACGCACCTGACCATGCTAGGGCCGGACCTGGGACTTCCTGCCCCTAGAATAGTGAGAAATGAATGTTTGTCATTTGAGCCACCTAATCTGTGGCATTCTATTATAGCAGCCCCCACTGAGTAAGACACCCGCTTTTATCCAGAGATAAAAGTGTGACTGCAAACAAGACACATAACCTCTCTATTTTGTATTTTACTTTTTATTACTAAATAATGAGGGGAATGCCGTCTGTTCTCACACATGAGAGGAGCTTGTCAGCGTGGAGAACGAGAGCGGGAAGGCATTTGACAGCACAAGCTCAGCTGCAAGGACTCCGGCTGGTTTTGGAGAGGATTGGAGGGCAGAGACAGGAATTTGGCTGGGCCCCTCGGGGAACGCTGACATTGTGATTTGTTTCCACCCACAATTCATTTAGTGACGGCGTCTTTGAGAGAGTGTTGATTTTATTGCAAAACATAAAAAGGTTTCTTATCTAACCGTGCCACTTGAGGCTATATTTCCTGGCCTTCCTGCATCTTTTAAGAGCAAACACGCCAATGTTACACTTAGTTTTTAGGGAAGGAGACCTTTATGAATGTAAAATGTATAAAAGGTAGTCTAGTATTTTTTTTCCCCTTTGGGCAGATCTAGACCTTCAGGGACTCATGGTGGTGAAAGGATGTGGGGATTTGAAGACAGAGTTTCCCCACTCGTGGGAAATAGGCTTTGTCATTGCAACCCTAACAATTAGTCATTCTGGGATCACATGCAACTGACCTGCTCTCCAGACCTTACTCAGCTCTTCTGTGAAATGGAAATACTGAAAGAGGCTTCCCCATGGAGAACTGGTGCACACATCGGAGATGGGGCCTGGTATACAGCAAGTGCTCAATAAATGATCCCTAAAGCTATAATTATTAGAGTCTTTTAGACATTGGGTATTTAGACCTTGCAATTGATTGACTGATTGATTGATTCAGAAAAATCCTTGCCGAGTCTCCCAATATGTAGTTGACTGGGTGCCCCTCCCCCATCACATTTCCTCCAATGACATTTCTTCTCACCTTGGTCTCTTGCCTGTGTCACGCCTCTCTGTAGGCTAGAAAAATGCACTGTCTCAGGCGGACGATTTAGACAAAGGCACCTCCCTCCAGGGTGTCGGGCAGTGGCTAAGGTGCCTCCACCTGTCGCCTAGGCTGGGGGTTCCTGTTCAGGACACAAACTGCGTGACCCTCGAGGTGGTTCCATTCCACACCCGGCCCGTTCCTTCTCCAAGGCCTGGGTCCCTCGGCCCCTCGGCTGTGGAGTGAGGCCAAGAGTGATTCAGAGATAGGGCGACCAGCTCGTCGCTTTTGCCCAGGATTTTTCCAGGTTTTGGCACCGAAAGTCTCTCACGTTCCGGGAACCCCCTCAGTCCTGGGCAAACAGATGCGTAGTCATTCTGTGCAGAGGGGTGGGTGGTGCCAGGAGGGGTGACCGGTGGGGAGGTGGCGAGGATTGTAGCTTCTCAGAAGCCAGGGCTGGGTATTCTCAGCGGGAGCAGGAAAGGAAATGGTTTTCCCGCAGCCCTGCGGCCGGATCGGCTCTGCATTTGCCAGGGACGTGGGTGACTTTGGGCATTTAGGGAGAGCTGAGAGCGGAGCCAACACGAGGGTGAGTGGGTGGAGTCAACAGGATGATAAAGAACTGCATTAATTGCCTTCTCAGGCGGCAGATATGACTGACACGGTGCGTGAACACACTTGATTCTCCCAGGGAGCTGTGATGAAATGAGTGATCAAATGAGGTTAAATTACAGAAGCCACTGGGAATTACCGTCGGTGAGCAGAGTGCTTTAGGAGGAAAAGACAAATGAGCGATTCCCTGGTTCCTGGGATTTCAACCAAATTATAATAAATGAACATAGCGATTCTCTTTAAAAAAAAACAAACCACGGGTTTTGTGGGGAAAGGAGATAAGCGAGCTGACGGGCAAGGCTGCGGAACAAAAGGAAGGAGCGTGGTGTGAGCGTGGCCTCGGCCGCTTCTGGCGGGTGATGCCTCAGTAGCTGGAGTTCAAAGGCAGCGCCTCTGAGGGCCCACCGCTTCCGGACCAGAGGTGCACTCAGCAGCTGACTTGAGTATATATTTAGCTCTGATTCATCCCCCTGGTCAAGAGGTGAAAGGAACCATTAATATACATGGGATGTAAATGCTGCCCTTTTTCGTCTTAAGGTCACATTTTCAATAAGCGAAGCCACGACGCTGGCAGACCTGTTAGCCCTGCGGTTACACCACGTGGAAGATGCTGTCCGGAGCATCGTGGACAAAGCAGTGAAAGAACTGGGGACTGAAAAGGTAGGGTCCTCGGGGGGGCTGTTTCTTTTCAGATGGGGCTCATTCTGGGTGTCCACACACGTCAGATGACGTGGGGAGAATTCCCTGCTGCGGTTGTGTGGAGACAAGAGTCCTCGCTTGTCCCTCGATGCTAGGCAGGAGATAGAATTATTCCGAGCCAGAGGAAATGTGTGAGACCAGAGGGTTGGCCTAGTTGATAATGATAATGGCAAAAAAAAAAAACCAAAACAAAAAACCACACGTATCCTTTACTTCCTGAAAGAGATATTCTTCCTACTTTACAGATGAGGAAACCGAGGTAGCGAGTGGTAATGAGCTTACCCAGGTTCACACACTCAGGCACTGGAGCAACACCTGTCTCAGGCTGGCTGCCGTGTAGGTCAGATCCATCGAACCCCCAGAGGCCCTTGCAAGGCCCCCTCTACCCTAGGACTCCGTGTCAGTGGCGAATGTAAAAGTCAGATTCAAGAGAAACGTGATACTGGTGTGGTGCTTGTTCTTTTTTGTGAAGGGATTTCTTCTCTGAACCTCATCAGCATGTGTTATTTGAAAGAATAAAAATGGAGGCCAGTCATATTTGATATCAATCTCTGTTTGTTTTAAAAATGTTAAACATGTAAATGATTCATGACGATAGCCTCGATCTAGGTTCTAAGTTAAGCTTTTGTACACATCTCTCATCGCTACTTCTGTCTAGGTGATAACTGAAATCAGTCTGACCTGGGCAGCCATGGAATTCTCTTACGAAGTTCATTACCGGACAGGCGTGCCCTTACTGAAGTCTGATGAGCACCTTTTTGAAACTCTAGAGCACAACCAAGTAAGATGGCTATTTTTATCACAGGTTCTTTTTCTTTGAAATTACCCATTTTAGACTTCTTCCAAGTGTCAGTGCTATTTATTTCTTGGGCATCTACTTGCATTAGGCTTGAGGTACCATGTGGGATCGAAAGGTACAAACAGACACTTGTTCTCAAGTTAGACCTGGAGCTCAGCCGGGGAGGTTCAGGGTAGAACCGTAGGTTTGGGGGTCTTTGTTTGTATCTTGATAATTGATTAGGCAAATGCTGAGAGATACAGAAACATAAGCAGCTGAGAATAGAGCTTCAGAAAAGACTGCATTTGGTGAACAAGAGGAGACAAAGGAGAGAGAGAGGGGGGAGGAGGTCGGAGAAATACTAGGGAAAGGAGACTGCAGTATCATAGAAGCCACGAGATAAGTTTTTCCCCCAAAGAAGAGTCAAATATCATGGAAACAATCTTAAGTGTCCATTGAAGGATGAATGTATGAAGAAAATTATGTGTATATTGGAATATGATTCAGCCATAAAAAGAAAATCTTGCCTTTGTGATAATATGGGTGGACCTCGAGGGTACTATGCTAAGTGAAATAAGTCAAACCGAGAAAACCAAGTACTAAATCATCTCTCTCATCCCTGGAATATAACAAAGCTGAACTCATAGAAACAGAGTAGAATGGTGGTTGCCAGGGGTTGGGAAGGGGGAGAAATGGGAAGATGCTGGTCAAAGGGTGAGCCTCGCCAGCACAGCCCAGGGTTCAGCGAGCCTGAGGGAGGGCCGGCGAAGGATGAAGAAAAGACAGACACAGAGAATAAGCTGGGTCTGGGTGGATCTTCTGTGCGTGGCTGAGACCACAGAGCAGATCCAGACTGCAAGCTGATACTTTATTTTATAGTCAGAGGTAAACAAGGTAATTTACAATGTTCTTGTGAGTTTCACTTGTTTTGGCAGCACTTGCTGCACCTCCCACAGCCCATTAGCTACCCAGGAAAGATCTAGGGAGCAGTCACAAGATCAAGCTTAATTATGCTAAGCGGGCTGTGCCCTCTAAGCTGGGACTTGTTTGCAGCTTTGCCAGCAGGTCAGTCCGAGGCTTAACCCTATAACCGCTCCCTACAAAAGGGTACTGACTTTCACATACGAGATGAATAATTCTTAGGATCATAGATTATTGCATGGTGACTGTAGTTAAAATGCTGTATTATATACTTGAAAATTGTTAAAAGAATAGGTCTTAAATATCATCATCACACTCACAAAAGGTAATTAATTACATGGGGGATGATGGTATTCGCTAATTTTATTGTAACCATTTCCCAACATAGACGTGTGTCAAATCATATTATATATCTTAAACTTACATAATGTTTTATGTCAATAATCCTATCTAATAAAAGAGGATTATGCAAATTGACCTTACCTATGCTACACCACAAGCCATGCCCACCTGCAATCAGGAGCGAGTATGCAAATTAGCCCCAACCAAGATGGCTGTGGCCACAGAGAGAGCAGGAGGGAGGCTTGAGTTTCCCTGGCAATGAAGGAAGCCAAGCTTTCCACACACTCTGGCCAACCTAGGCCTTCACTTAATGCTACAAAGTTTCAGTTATAGAAGATAAATAAATCCCAACAAAAATGGTGGCAGCCATGGAGCTGGAGAGCAGGAGTCTAGGATTGCCCCTGGTAATGGAGGAAGCCAAGCTTTCTGCAGCCCCAACCTGCTGTGGCCTCCACTTAAGGCTACAAAGTTTTAATTATAGAAGATAAATAAATCCCAGATACCAAGGCCTCTGCTTGAATCGCTGTGGGATGTGGCCACCTACACCATAGGCCCCTCGCCCAGGCCACCCCACACCCAAGGAAACCTCCACCCTGATCTGGGACAGCCTTCAGGGCAAACCAGCTGGCCCCCACCCATGCACCAGGACTCTGTCCTATCTAATAAAAGAGTAATATGCAGATGGACCATCATTCCAACACACAAGATGGCTGCCCTGATGTGGTCAAAGATCCTGCCCCCATATGGACATAAGATAGTCACCACAAGATGGCCAGCAGGGAAAGGCAGTTGGAAGGGACCAGGCCTGCAAAGGAGAGCAGTTGTGGGTGATTAGACCAGCAGGGGAGGGCAGTTGGGAGTGATCAGGCCTACAAGGGAATGCAGTTGGGGACAATCAAGCCTGCAGGGGAGGGTAGTTAAGGATGACCAGGCCAGTAGAGGAGGGAAGTTGGAGGTGACTGGACCTGCAGAGAAGGGCAGTTGGGGAGATCCAGGCCTGCAGGGGAGAGCAGATGGGGGTGACCAAGCCTACAGAGGAAGGCATTTAGGGGCAAATAGGCTGGCAGGGGAGCAGTTAGGCATCAATCAGGCTGGCAGGGGAGTGGTTAGGGGGGTGATCAGGCTGGCAGGCAGAAGTGATTAGGGGCAATCAGGAAGGCAGGCAGGTGAGCAGTTGGGATCCAGCACTCCTGGATTGTGAGAGAGATGTCCGACTGCCCATTTAGGCCCGATGATGGGATCAGGCCTAAACGGGCAGTTGGACATCCCTTGAGGGGTCCCATATTGCACAGGGTACAGGCTGGGCTGAGGAACACCCTCCATCCCCCTGTGCATGAATTTCGTGCACCGGGCCTCTCGTATCTCAGTAAAGCTGGAGTGAAAGGTATTACATGCTTACCGGTAGAGGTGAAGAGAATGAGAAGAGGCTGTTCTACTCAGTGACTTTCTGAGGCTTCACTGTTGGAGAATGGGCAGGAGCGCCTGGTGTGTAGAGAGCTGCCGAGTTTGATAATAAACTAAAAGAGGGGAGGGGGCGGGAGCCTGAGGGTTAAGGAGCTGGAGGGAAGTTTGTCTTATTTTTTCACCGCTTGGAAAAAAAGACCCCACAACCGTGGAATGGTTAATAGGCAAGGGCCCGGGGGACAGGGAGAAAGGATAGCGAATAAAGTTCATTAAAGCTGAAGCCCAGCATGCAATGTTTTTCTCTGCCTATGGAGATATCTGAGCATCATGTAGAAGATTATTAAATGCAGGAATTTACAGTTATTTTTCTCTTGGAAAAAAAGTTAATATGAATATTTAAGGTCATTTACCCATTTAGCAAATATTTATTGAACACCCATTCCACATATTGCATGCTAGGTCCTAGGAATCCAGCAATACAATGAATAGGTATGTCAGAGGGAGAGGCCTGTTGGGGGGCTGGGTGAAAAAGGTGAAGGGAGTAAGAAGTACAAATTGGTACCCTGGCTTCACTGTGTACATACCCAGGCACATACCCAGGTTGCAGGTTCAATCCCCAGTCAGGGTTCCTGCAAGAGGCAACTGATTAATGTTTTTCTCTCACATCGATGTTTCTCTCTCTCTCCCTTTCACTCTCTAAAATCCATAAAGAATATATTCTCAGGTGAAGATTCAAAAAAGCAGTACAAATTAGTAGTTACAGAATAGTCACAGAGATGCGCATTACAGCATTGGGAATACAATCAGTCATGGTAATTATGTATGGGGCTAGGTGGGTACTTGAGACATTGGGGGACCACTCTGTAAAGTATGTGATTTTCTGATCACTATGCTATGCCTCTGAAATCAATATAAAATAATGCTGAGTGTCAACTTTAATTGAAAAATAAATATAACAGGCTTGGCATCTCTCTCATGGTACTCAGGGGGTCTGCCAAGTTAGTTGTTACTTAAAATTCTTTGCCTTTCCTTCAGGTTCAGTTGCAGACTCTGCTTCAAAGCAAGTATGTGGAGTACTTCATCGAGCAAGTCTTAAGCTGGCAAAATAAACTAAACATAGCAGACTCGGTCATCTTCATGTGGATGGAGGTCCAGCGAACGTGGTCTCACCTGGAAAGCATCTTTGTGTGTTCCGAAGACATTCGAATCCAGCTCGTGAAAGATGCTAGAAGATTCGATGGAGTAGATGCCGAGTTTAAGGTTCGTAGAAGACAGGGTGCTTTCTATCCTAGCAGCGTTTCCCAAACCATATGAAAGTCTTGTAAAGAAACATGATTTGGTCTATTGTAGTTATGAAAATATATGTTTGCATTTCAGGAAAGGGGGGTTGGTCAGGAAATTGTTTTTCTGGGGAAGGTCAGACAGTAAATACTTCAGGCTTTGCTGTTTGCTGTGGTCTCTGCCATATCCACTCAGTGCTGCCATTGGAGCTGTGAACAAAAGCATAGGCACGGACATGTGAATATAATTATGTGCTAAAAATATGCTTCTTTTGATTTTTTTTTTCAACCAGTTAAAAATGTAAAAAGCATTCTTAACTTTGGGCTATACAAAAAACAGGCAGCGGGCCAGATGTTGTCTGTCGGCCACGGACTGCCTACCCCTGCAGGAAGGCCTGGTTCATAGATTCATCTCCATTCAGTAAAGGGTTTCAGAGGGGAAGCCAGTAATAGTAATTTTACCAGCTATTGGTTTGTTTCATAAGAGCCACAGAGAACACATAGAGGTGCACACATGATAATGATGAATCATTTGAGAAATGTTCAGCAAAGAATAATGGCGGTTAAATATATTATTTTTTCCTAAGGTAGAACACCCAGAGGATTTCTAGTTTGTTTAACTTTTAAAGAGGAAAGAATAGATTGTTTCATCTTCATCTCATTTTCATACCTGAATGTATTCGTTATGGTTATGGGTTCTCTTCTGTGTGGACCTAAAATGGTAATGTCCATTGAATGTATTTAGACAAAAACTGTGATTATCCTTTGGTTTTGATATTTACCTAAAAGTTTAAAAGCAAAAGTGAGTAGTCATGGTGTTAGAAGTCTTTACTCTTGCTTTCTCATTGTTTAATTTTAATTTTTGAATGTTCTTCATTCTGAAAATGGGTGAAAATTTTAGAAAAGTAATTTCTAATACCAATGGTTCCATATTGTGCTTTCACACAGGAGTTAATGTTCAAGACAGCTAAAATAAAAAATGTTTTAGAAGCAACATGCAGACCTAATCTCTTAGAAAAACTCAAAGATTTACAGTACAGGTAAGAATAAAATTATGTGATCAACCTGTTATAATTTCATGAGATTTCTTTCAAGTACCTAGTAATATTTAACATGGTGTTATTTTAGGTATAAACTCTGCTAAATTATTTTATAATTTTGCTTATAGTTGCTTGGTTGCTTTGTTTAGATTAGGTGGTACATACTTTTTTTTGAGTTAATGTAAATAAGCCCAAGTATACTATTTCCATTTTCCAAAAGATCTATCATACTAGTAAAATTAGGGCATCTTATTATTAAGAGAATCGACATGATTTATTGGTCAATCCTTTTATTGAGCTCTTCTGCAAACATTTATTAAGCATCTACTAAATGCCAGGAACTGGGATTGTACTCAGTTATTTCAAGTACTTTATTTTGCATATAGTTTAATTATACTAGAAATTATCCTTAGAGAACATGTTAGTAATTTTGAACTGACCATTTGCAATTTTCACATGTAATTCTATATAATAAAGAGGAAATATGCAAATTGACCGTCATGCCGTCACAAAAGATGGCAATACCCATAGTCACAAGATGGTGGTGCCCATTCCCCTCAGCCCCACCAGAGTCCCCCAGTCCTTTCAGCCCAGCTGGTGGGCGCCTGACACTGGAGTCCCCCAATCCTTTCACAGAAAATGGGTTGCCTCAAAAGTTGGTTAGCATCTTAGGACAAAAAGCATTCAAAATTTTTGAAAAAGGAATTCCAATATTTATAGAAGTTCGGACTAGAAAATTTAAGGTTATTTCCACTACAATGTTTTATAATTTTGTGATATTAACATTCTGAATTCACATAGTACCAGCTATATTGTGTGTAAGCAGATATTATTTAAAGGAATGACTATTATTATTAAAACAACTCATAAAACCATATTGTATGTCAAAGGCATTCTGTGTGATTTTCCTAATGACTGGAGTTAATGCCCCTAAACTGGCAGTCGGACATCCCCTAATCTGAAGGGGATTGGAGAGGGTGCAGGCCGGGCTGAGGGACACCCCCCACCCCTGTGCACGAATTTTGTGCACCAGGCCTCTAGTTCTACAATAATTAGTGGTCATAAGAATATTCTGGGAGATCAGCTACTAAAATTATTTGTGCAGAATCGTGATAATAATAATAATTATTATTATTTTGCAAAGTAGAGGAGTACTCTATATAAAAAATATACATCACATTTGCCAAAATCTGGAATCATTTCAGAGATCAAGCTGGCCATTTTAAAAGGGTGGGTTTCTGAGAAGTTCATTATTTGTATTTCATCAGTAATGTTTGGGGCATTTGGGGGTTTGGGTTCTAAGTCATCTCTGCTCTGCTAAGCACACTAAAGTGGAAATGATTGTGGATCCAATGACTTCTCTGCATATCAGAGTTGAAGCCATGTGTGTTTTGTAGGCATTCAGCGGGAAGGGAAGACTTAAAACCAGTACCATCTGAACTAGTGTGCTTTGTGTGCAGGCTACGTGATGCCAACTCTAGCCTTCTCCCTGCTAGTGCAAAGGGAGAAGAAAAATGTCACTCAGAAAAATGATGAGTGACATCAACCTAAGTGTGATCTAAATTAAACCTCAACAGATGATATGCATGTGCACGTGTGTGTGTGTATGTGTGTGTATGTGTGTCCTTGGCATGACTTGTGCATTAGTCACAAGCAGGATGCTGGTGTCAAAGAGAAGGAGATAGGCTACCTGCCAGCAGTGACCGTAATGTGAGGGACAGATGCGAGGAGGCGGATTTTGTTTTGTTGATGTTTTAATAACGGAATGGGCGAAATTCACTTACACATGCATTTTACTCCTGTAGGCTTTCTCTGTGTGAAAAAGCGCTCGCCGAGTACCTGGAAACCAAGCGCGTGGCCTTCCCCCGCTTCTACTTCATCTCTTCCGCGGACTTGCTTGACATTCTTTCGAAGGGAGCTCAGCCCAAACAGGTAGCGTCTTTTTTTGGAAGCCTCATACTGTGTGATACTGGGTTCCCTAAGGAATGTCACAGCTTCTCTGTCAGGGTCACATACCACCTCCCCTGTACCCTGTGCCAGGAGCTAGAAAGCCTGCAGTGAGCATTCTCAGTGCAGCAGCAGGGAGGGGCCAGCGTTGGCGCTGAAGGAGCTGGGGGAGGTGACTGCCTGGCCCTCAGGGAAGGGACAGGATACCAGAGGTACTCCCTGAGGGCTTTGTGAGAAGTTAATGACTCATCTACAAGGGAATGCCCCTCAGACACAAAAAAAGATGAAGTACTGCCATTGTGACACCAGGGGTGAACTTGGAGAGTCCTATGCCAAGTGAAACAAGTCAGAAAAAAGCCACTCCTCTCTGTGATAGAAAGCCGACCCTCAGACACAGACAGCAGCCCGGCGGTTACCGGGGGGGAAGAGTTAATGCTTGGGGGCCACTCTGCTGCCCGCTTTTAACTCCCTTTTCAATGTCAGCATCAGTTTCGGACCAGCAGACAGCGTTTCCGCCTCTGCCTTTTGTGCCAACATTCCTGAATGTGCTCCCGGTAGTGTGACCAAGATAACATGGCAACTGTCGCTTGCGGACTAACAATGCAGTGTTCCCAGAAACGATGCCCTTTGTGGACAGATAACTCATGCTGACATCCTGTGAATGCCTTGAATTCTTGAGGACCCCCCCCTCCCCCTCCTGCACCCGCCACACTCAGTTTCAGAGTGTTGGCCCAAGTGAGGGTTTCTGCAGTTAATTGTGGAGTTTAATCAGCCTGAACGTATCAGCCAGGGAGGTCTGATGCCACTACAACTTCTCGTCTTGTAACTAGGAACCCCTAAGTGAAGATCCTTAGTTGGAATGCCAGCGTGATGGCAGAGTGTCTAGCATGCCTTTGGTGATGACTCCCTGTGGGTAAGCTAGTTTAAGGTCAAGTTTTAAAGATTTTCCCCTCCCCCAAATTCACCATAACCTCCCAAAGGCATGGATTATCTAAAAGAAAGTGGGTATGGGCACTGCTTAACCTCAGTGGTCAAAAATCTCTGGCCGATGCTTATGGAAATACGGACTTAAATACTTACGTACAGCTGGATTGAAGTTGCACATGATTGAATAGTTAAAAAAATATTTTTATGGAATTTTTTAGACAGAGAAGAAGGGAGAGGGAGAGAGAGGAAATCATCAATGTGAGAGCAGAACATCCATCTGCTGCCTCCTGAATGCCCCTTACCTGGGATTGAGCCACAACCCAGGCATGTGCCCTAATTGGGAATGCAACCGGCAACCCCTTGGTGCACGACACATTCCAATCAGCTTGGATTCAATATTAACATTCTTTATTTTCCTCCTCTTATAAGAACATTCTTTTGTATTTTCAAGTGAATACTGTAGTGGTTCAAGCGAGACGGAGTAATATTAGTTCCCTCCTGTGTACCTTCCAGGTTGTCAAGGGCCTTAAAATAGCTGACAACGTGTGGAGTCGAGATGTTTTCAGCCACTTAGGCCTAATGACTTGAAAGATCTTTTTGTCCTGGGAGATGGTGCACATTTCTCTCCCCTGATCTGTGTTATGATTAGCGAAAGCTGCTCCCTGACGGAGCAGGGTTAAAGAAAGACAAACCTGTAAGGGGATGAGCTGCATTTTTTTTCTTGTCTAATAGAATCACCACGAACTATATGTGTTTGGTTATGAAATAATTAAAACATTGCAACTGAGAAACCACATTTTTAACTTCAACAAATTTCAATTAATTTAAAATTTGAAACATTTTTAAATTAAATGTATTGGTGTGACATTGGTTAATGTGATCGTACAGGTTTCAGGTGTGGGTTTCTATGTTACAAGATCTGTATATTGCACGGTGTGCCCACCACCCAAGGTCACATCTTCTCCCGTCACCATACTTTAGGATGCCCTTCTTCTCCCACCCCCTTTCCTCTGGCAGCCACCACACTGCTCTTTACGTCCACAAATTTTAGTTTTATATCCCACATATGAGTGAGGTCATATGGTCCTTAGCTTTTTCTGACTGACTTATTTCACTTACCATGATATTCTCAAGGTCCACCCATGTTATTGCAAATGGCAGTATTTCATCCTTTCTTATGACTGAGTAGTATTTCATTGTGTATGTGTACCATATCTTCTTGACCCAGTCCTCTATTACAGGGCACTTTGGTTGTAAATTTTGTAACATATTTGATTCAGCTGTTGGAAAATGTCTTTGAAACTACCTGGATGTATAAATCTACTTTGCAGTTGTCTATTTTAATGAAATCTAAATACAGATCAAGTATTTCTAATGAAAAAAAACAATTGAGATATGCTATAAATAGTAAATACACAATCGATTTCAAAAACTTAACTCTGGAGAAAAGAATGTAAAATATCCCATTAATTATTTTTATATGTCGAGTGGAAGTGAAAACATTGGGATATACTAGGTCAAATAAAATATTTAACATTATTTGCACCTGTTCTTTCCACTGGTTTTAACGTGGCTATTAGAAAGCCACTGCTGTGGAAATTGAGGCCACGCTGCATCCTCTAATGAGATGGAGACTATGTAGGCCCAGAAATGTCTCATGTTTGCATCAAGAAATGTCCTTCGGTGGCACTGGCCCAAATCTACGCCAGAGGAAACCTGCCAACTTGTCTTTTGAGAAATCCCCTAAATTGCAGTGATGAGACAGATGGCGCTACACTGATGCTTTTAATAGACTGTAAACATTGGCACTTGGGAAGGTGCTTGTGAGAAATGGGCTTAATATTAGGCGATAAAGATCGCTGCTGGATCTTAAGAGGCAAACATGTAAGGACACACATTCCCACAGGCACCGTATGTTTCTGTCTGGTGCTTCCATGTGGTTATCTCCATGGTGGAGTGAAAGAACCTCAGGCTCTGAATGTCAGGAATCGGGGTGACGGAGCTCAGCACTCAGGGTGGCACAACCTGCTCCAACAGGGTGTAGTGCTCAGACGGATGTGAGGGCAAAGGCTCAAGATGCAAGTGGTTAATTGACGGCATGCGAAGACGCATGAGTTTTCGTTGACGTAAAATCAGTTCAACCTCCCAGCTTTTTTTAGAGGAAGCAGAGAGCTGGAGAGCTGTTAGCTGCTGAAGGAAAAGGAAGGAATAGATGACAACAAGAAGGAAGCAGTCACAGAAGACGGTCATGGTGTGGACCATCTTACCATTGTCTCTATTTACCTTCCGCTGAGCAGTGAGGAATAGAGGCCGCCACCTAAGTGTGGCTGTCACAGACATTGCCAACGAAGAGCGGCTCTTCTGGACGTAACTTAGGACTGTGTCCTATTTTAAATGGATGCCTTTGTGTGAAGGCTGCCTGTTACCCAAAGGACTTGGGCCTTGAGGTGTGTGACAAGAAAATAGACACTACATTTTCAATAAACATGCCACAAGTTATAGATCCAGTCGGGGTTATCTTTGATTATCCTTGCAAAATTGGTAATACATAGTTGGCTACAGGTTGTATAACAATATATGTAATTTTTCCCCCCATTTTGCAAATACAGTGGTACCTCGAGATACGAGTGCCCTAACATACGAGATTTTTGAGATATGAGCCATCGAGCGAGCAATTTTTGCTTTGAAGTACGAGCAACATTTGAGATAGGAGTAATCGCGTGCATCAGCCAGCTGAGTTTACCGCAACTCGAGCATCTCATAGTTTTCCACGCCTCAAGGTTACGGACGAATTAAACTCGTATCTCGAGGTACCACTGTATATTGTCACCGTATAGAATTCTGTTGCAGCTCTTTTATTGGAATCCTCTCCAACAGCCCAGTTACACTCCAGAATCAGGATTTAAGTCAACGATCACTTTAATGCTATGAGATCCAATTAGGAAGTCTCATAAAGGTGGCATGCTGCCAGTGCGGAGGTTTGGGCCTGGCTGAGGAATCTGAAACTCCTGGGCCCAGCTTTGTTTGGTGGCTCTAGTGAGTGTAGCTGCCACCTCATCTGCTGTGACCTGTACCCCGAGGGAACAGCATTTCACCTTTTAGAAACCTACTTACTACATCCATGAAGTCACTGGCTTTTTTTTTTTTTTTAATGATTTGAAGTGTTCAAATTCTTGCCATTTCTTCAGTGAGATCCGAAAAGGGGCCATGGGATGTTTGTTTTTAGGAATTCGTTTTTAATTCATACAAAGAGCTCTCATTAGAAATGGAACAGACCTGATGACAACAGGGCCCACGTGAGCTTAGAAGCCAGTCCGGTCCTCTCAGAAGCTCTATGTGGAAGGCGGAATCTGAGAACGACAGGCTTCCTCTGCCAGGTATACAGCAGGAGACCTGCCAGCCACGGGCTTTGCATTTCCTGGTCACTGGCAGAGTGACTCCAGACCTGGAAGTTCTTTCAAAACTATTTTCTCACCAGAGCAATAGTGTGTGAGGCTGTCTGATGGTTGAGGTCTCATTTATCCTGCAGCTTTTCCCCTGGACGTGATTTTAGGCCCATTACACAGGAGAAGCCATTAAACATCTGTGCTCTTCCTGGCCACTTCAGCTGTGACAGGGAACGGCGAGGTTATGAGAGAGACTTCTGTGGATACATGTCCTTGGGGGAGCGTGCAGGGATGGAGGAGAATCTGATCACCCGAGCAGTGATCATCGGCGACCGCTCTGTCTAGGTCTAAAGTTAGCGAGAGTCTTAAAAACTCATCTGTTTTCGACTCAGAAGACTCCCTGCTCTGATTTTCTTTACAACCGAAACTGCAACTACAGCAGAGATGTTAAGGCGAAGAGCTGCGAAGATTAAGTCACCCTTAAGCAGTGCCTTGCCAGTATTGGTATCAGTCTTGTCATTGGTCTTGTCACGCAGGGACTTCAGGCAGGTTGCTCTTGTCCCTAGACCCTGCTATTGGGAGAGTTATCAAGTGGAGTTCCACTGTATTTTAAGAAAAAACTCATGACAGAGATGGCCCCCAGATGCTGGTATAAATGCTGGTAGCCATCTTGTGGTTATCAGTACCTTGTATTTAAGTTTTTTTCTGTTGAGGTAAAAATGCACATCCTATAAAATTAACCATTTTGAAATGTGTGATTCAGTGGCATTTTATACATCCATAATGTTGTACAACCATCATCTCTGTCTAGTTTTAAAATATTTTCGTCATAAAACCCCAGATCCATTAAACAGTCACTGAATTCCTTCCCTCGTCCAGCTCCTAACAACCACCCATCATCTCCTTTGTTCCTGTGGGTTTACCTGCTCTAGACATTCCATATGAATGAAATCATACAGTATTTGGTCTTTTGTGATTGGCTCCTTTCACTTAGCATGATTCTGTCAAGGTCATGAGCCACAGTGTAGCTTGTATCAGCACTTCATTCCTTTTTTTATGGGCGAAAAATATTCCATTGTGTGGATATGGCAATTTATTTGGCCATCTCCCCATAAGTGGACATTTGGGTTCTACCTTTTGGCTTTTGTAATACTGCACTTGCGTGCAAATATTTGAGGACCCGTTTTCAGTTATTTTGGGTAGCTACCTAGGAGTGGAGTCGCTGGGTCACATGGTAATTCTGTGTTTAAGTTTTCAAGGAACCAGTCAACTGTTGTCTACTAAGCATCTTTTATTGCTACCGTGTGTAGAGAGGGTCACTTCTTCCCACTCCTGATACTTCCTCTGGTCCACTCTCTGCCTTTCTCCAATAGTCTGGAACCTGCGTAGAGTTCAATAAGCTATTTATTGGGGTTTCCTTTGAGGATCCCACCACTTAGAATGTGAAAGGTCATCGTGCCAGAAGAGCTTGAACTTGTAGATGTCACCTGGACTTGGAGGCTTAAACATCTAACCTCCACTTTCTTTTAGCAATGTCCATTTGGCAAAGTCACCTACTGTTTTAGCTCCAACATCAATATCAATAAAAACGGGGAAATCCTATTTACCTTCCTTATATAACAAGTATGCTGTGGGGCTCTCCTTAGTATCGAAGGACGTACCCAGCATGGTGCCCAACAAAGAGGAAGATGTATCTGACTTATATTTTTGTGGCAGGCATTTTAACAGCATTTTTATAGTATAAGCTCTTGTATAGTATTAGTATAATAATATGCCTGAATTTTAAAAGCTTGACCACATGTTCTCAGCAGGATGATAGCTATGGGAATATGACCAAGGGGGAGAAGTTGGCCAGTCTCCAATCTAGAACATAGGAAACTGTGTGGTAAGCATTCACCTTCCAACCCTGATGATGGGACCAGAGAGCCTGGCCACTTCTCTACCCGGGTCGCTTCAAACTCTGCAGTTTGAAAGTGACTCTTACTTTGAAGAAAACCCATTTGGAGACAGCATTCTAACTCTATAGTTTAGGGAATCCCTACGCCATCATCACTAGATGGCTCTTACTTTGAAGAAAACCCATTTGGAGACAGCATTCTAACTCTATAGTTTAGTGAATCCCTACGGCGTCCTCACTAGATGGCCAGATCATATCTCCAGTCAGAAGGGCTCTCATCTTTTCTAATCACCTTGTCTTAGGTGACACGTCACCTGGCCAAGCTCTTCGACAGCATGGCAGACCTGCAGTTTGAAGACGACCAGGATGTTGGTGCCCACAGAGCCATCGGCATGTTCAGCAAAGAAAAGGAGTATGTCCCGTTCCAAGCCACGTGCGAATGCAGAGGCCACGTAAGATTTGCCTATGACATTTTCTGTGCGGGGGGAGGGTTTGCGGGGGTAATTTTTAGAGGCTGAGTTGAACAACACCAACAAGAAAAATCAGCCCATGTCAGATCAGGGCCCAGTTGGGTTTGTGCTCCGAGCTTCCTGTCTACCTGGGTCCAGAGTGGCAAAGGGCTCCTTAGCCAGGCTCCTCAGGTTCTGCTCATTTGGCTGCAGCGTCCGCAGGGTCTCAGAGTTGCTAGCATTAAGCTAGACACGAGGGACTATCTGTCACAGGTGCAATGTGTGGACCTGGGTTAGAAGCAGTGCCGCCCAGTGACAGTGCCTCCCACACAGCGCCTAGTTGTCTCTGTGACTCAGAGAGAACAGGGGTGAGAGTGGAGCAGTGCCTCACAGGAAAGCATGTTTCACAGAGGGTTGTGGTTCAGATGCTGATGTGGATATTGTCAGTGACTGCTCATAAATTAAGGGGATGAGTCTACCAAGCTGATGACCACATGCACAGACAGTTTAAGGTGGCTGTGACCACTGTCACAGCTACATACCTCAAAAATAGGCTCGATGATGACCTGCAAGGCTCGTTATGAGTAAGGGGGGAGCTCTTGGTGTTTTCAGATGATTTAGAGGAAACACATTTTTACGGTGATGCTTGAATAGCTTGGGTTAATCCACAGAGTAGCTGAGCAGGAGCTTCTATTACAGAACCGTTTGGGTTGAGGCAGGGGGTTCCTTCAAGTGTCCCTTGCAGAAATGTGATGGCCATCTTTTAAAAAAACACAAAAAAAATGAAACAGGTTTTCTTTATTCCTCTCCGTTGCTTTTTAATATCGTACCAGAAAAGTCCTGCCAAATGAAGAGGAAGCAGATGGTGGAATACTTTGATTAAATATACTTTTTGATCTCTTGGGCTCTTTAGGATATTATTACAGTGATTAGAAAAAGTCACCATAAACTGTCTTGACAAAAGTGGATTGCTGTCTGCTCCATCCCCAGCAGACTGACTGCTGGCCGACTGGCATCGGGCCCAGAAGGAGGACAGTCCTTTGACAGATGAGGTTGTCACTAGCAGGAACCCTTGATGTTGGGAGTTTTCACGGCGTTCCAGCTTATTCTGTATAAGCAACGTGAGCTAGATACTTTCCAACATACACCACATTCACCCTCTCACTGCCTTTATCTTATAAAAAGATGCTCTTACTTGAGGTTGTTTTTTTTTCCCCACTGAACTTTTATGATTGGTTTTTCCCAATTTATACTATTTATAATTTATTTGACCGGTGTTGATGAAAGGCCTACTATGTAGCAGAAGGGGGCTAGGCTTTCGGAGATCCAGAAACAGATAAAACAAGGCCCCAGTTTCTTGAGGAGCTCGTAGTCTCATGGGAGAAGTCAATACACACACAGTCAGTGGAACAGCGGGAAGTGGTCATTGTTGTCAGAGAGGGCTGGGCAGAAACTGAAATACCGAAAAGGGGAGGGGTCCAGCAAGGACCTCACCGGAGCTCACTTCTCCAATCAGACTACGTTGCCGTGTTGGCGTAATCATCTGAACATGAGCTGATAGGTCAACTTATATGTGCGTTTGGCCTTCCCCAAAAGACTAGAAAGTGCTCGAGAGCAGGTGGCAAAATTGAGGACATGGATGCCCGAGTGTCTGGGAGATGCTCAGATGGTGTCTGACTCACTGAAGGAACTGGTTGCCTGGTGACCTGAAGAGCTGAGCTCAGGGACTAAAGCAGCCATTGGCTCAGATAACCCTGGGCTCAGGCATGTGAGCAAAGCCCAGCCCTGAAGTCAGGAAGACGGCTCTGGAGATGCTGGGGCCATTTCTGGGGGAGAGGGGGCTTCCTTTTTCTTTCAGAGGGAAGGCTATCGGCACATAAACCACATGCCACTCCTTCCCTGTTCTCCAAAGAGAAAACCAGTCCCAGCATCTCCAGCGCCTTATGTGGTTCTTGGGATTTAGAGTTCTTTTTTCACTGGTGTGGTCAGTTATTTGCAAGTAGTATATGTATGTATCCTTTTTGTTTGATAATTCCATCCCATGGAAACATATATGGAGAACTATAACAGCATATTTGAATAGGATGGAAACTGGCTGAAATATATCTGTGGAGGAAAAAAAGAACACAAACAACCCTTGAATTTTAAAAAGAAAGATTAATTTTCATAAGGCAGCAGTTGTCCTATCTCTCATATTCTCCTGCTGTTTAATTTTTGACAAGTGTGAAGAGAACCAGTAGGAAATATAATTAAGATACTTGCTGAAAACGCCTTGTCTCCATACTAAGAACTATGGTAATCTTAGAGAAGAATTTTCAGTGGCTTTAAAAATTATCCAAAGATATGATTAAAAAATCAATTTCCCATATCCCCG
The DNA here is from genome assembly GCA_004026805.1 of Lasiurus borealis. Taxonomy (NCBI): domain Eukaryota; kingdom Metazoa; phylum Chordata; class Mammalia; order Chiroptera; family Vespertilionidae; genus Lasiurus; species Lasiurus borealis. The sequence continues at coordinate 25,535 of PVJN01027226.1, forward strand.
AAGCTCTAGATTATTATTCTAGCACATTATTCTATAGGGCTGTGATGTTTGGTTTCCCCGAACACTGTGTGTTACCAGCGGGATCTTAGTCTCCTTGTCTTTGAATCTGAAAAAAAAAATAATAATAATCACAAATACCTCCTGTAGGGTTTGGAAGGTTATTAGCCAGCTGGTAGGTGAAATAAAGAGTAGTATCTCCAGGAAGAGACGGGTTCATGGAGGAAAAACACTTCAGTCAGTCGCTTGTCTTCTCCTAGAGTTACCTCTCCTTTTCTCCCCGGGTTTGAACTAAAGCCAGCTGAGTCCCCACCTCTGCGTGGCACTCGAGCCCGTGAGAGGACAGCATTACCCCTCTCCCCCGGTTAAGCGTGTGCTGTGACATTTCCCTTTGCCTCGAAAGGTGGAGACGTGGCTGCTGCGGCTCGAGCAGACCATGCAGGACACGGTGCGGCGGTCCATCACCGAGGCCGTGGCGGCCTACGAGGAGAAGCCGAGGGAGCTGTGGATTTTCGATTTCCCGGCTCAGGTCTCGCTCACCGGCTCCCAGATCTGGTGGAGCACGGACGTGGGCATAGCCTTCAGCAGACTGGAGGAAGGCTATGAGACGGCCCTGAAGGATTTCCACAAAAAACAGGTATTTTTATAGAGAAGCGACTTAGAGATTTAAAGGAAGAGGGAGGCTACATTCCTTCCTTCCCCATTCACGGATGGTACAGTGTACTAGGAAGATTTTTAGCAATGAGTTGTTTAACTTTTTATTTTCTACCTTTGTGTGTTATTCTTCTGGTTTTCTGCATGCATGTGAAAAACATCCCTCATGTCCATGATCCCCCAAGACTCGAATCTCTCACTCGCTCCTGGATCTGTGCCTGTGTCTCTCCTTCCCTGTGAGACACCGTCTCAGCTGATCATGTGTTTATTAGAGAATATGTGCGCGACTGAGAAAGGTGGGCGACTATTCAACAAAGACAGGTGTTTTCATGGACTACGGTTTTCTGATCGTTATAAATCACAGATGAGCAACTTTGGAAAATAGTCTATTTTTTTTTTTTAATCCTCACTTGAGCACACACTCAGAGAGAGAAAGGGGGAGAGAGAAACATCAATGTGAAAGAGAAACCTCAATCCGTTGTCTTCTGTGCATGCCCTGGTTGGGAATCGAACCGGCAACCTTTCAGTGCATAAGACGAGGCTCAGCCAACTGAGCCACTCCAGCCAGGCCGAAAACAGTCTATTCTTAATTCCATTTTATGCGTCTCATTCTGTGTGACTCCTCCTTAAGCCGCCTGTCTTAAGCTGTGCTCTTAGCTGTGGAGCAGGGCAGAGACACGGTCTTTCTCTTGGCTCAGAGAGTAAGAGAACACTGGGCTTGGAAAGGGATGGAAACATCAGTTGGTCTGCTCTTGTTTTCTGCGGATACAGGCCGAATGCAGGGACAGTAAGTGGCTTGGCCAAGCCGCACCATTTGTAAGTGAAATGGCAGGGCCCGCAGAACTGGGAGTGCTGTCCAGATTTCCCGGTGCTTCTCTGCGCAGCACGACTCGGGGCTTGCTGAATTTTGAATGCGATGCCAACTTGGCATTTCTGAAATAAACTTCACTTTTGTATATATATTTTTTGCTGGAATTCTATTGCTAATATGTTGTCAAGGAATTCTGCCTTTTTGTTCAGAAGGGACACACTTCCCTGCAATTTTCTTTTCTTTCTTTGTAATATGTTTGCTGGCTTGGGGGGTCAGGGATGTGCTCTTAAAAGGAACTGGAAAGTATGATGTTCTCATCTACCGTATGATGAGTTCATGGGCAGAATCACTGGTGCTGCCAGCTGGGTTCTCTGTGAGGACGGTTTGGGGATTAGAATTGATTTCTTCTACGTACAGGCTGCTTGGTAGCTTTTTTGTGCCTTTCCCCCCTTTGTGTCAGTTTTGGAAATGTGTATTATTCAGGGTATTTACCCATTTCATCTAATTCAGTGGCTGGCAAATCTCAACCCACGGGCCACCTCTGGCCCATGGTTGCGTCTTTGTCTGCTTTCGTGTCGCTTCACACAACGTCAGCCTGCACAGCTGGCAGCATCTACCGTCCGGCTCTTCACAGAGGACGCTTGTCCCCCCGACCTTAGTTGTAAACTGAGTCGACGTGGGTGTCTTGCCGCTGTCCTGGGCAAACCGGAAGGTCTGGCCTCCTAGCCGCCGCCTCTTCTGGCGGCGTTGATCTGTGTTTCCTCTTGTTTGTGTTTCGATCTTAACGGTGCTCTCTAGGTGTTTATCGATCTTATTTGTGTTTTCTAAGAACTAATCTTGGACTTTTTCCATTGTTTTATCTTGCTGACTTCTGCTTTATCACTTAGAGTTGAACCTGCTCCTCTTTTTCAGATTTCTGAAGGTGGGAGCTTAGATGACTGATTTTACACATTTTCCTCCCCCCCTTTTTTTAAATATATATAGTGGTACCTCGAGATACGAGTTTAATTCGTTCCGTAACCTTGAGGCGTGGGAAACTGAGACACTCAAGTCTCGGTAAACTGGTGGGTCGTGTGCAGCCGGCCGATCTGCACGATTACTCGTATCTCAAATGATGCTCGTATTTCAAAGCAAAAATAGCTTGTTCGATGGCTCATATCTCAAAAATCTCGTATGTTAGGGCACTCGTATCTCGAGATACCACTGTATATATTTATTGTTTAAAGCATTACAAATAGTAGCACATATGTCTCCTTTTTTCCCCCCCTAATGACCTCCCCCTGGCCTTCC
>PVJN01027227.1:0-28285 GCA_004026805.1 Lasiurus borealis
TCTCTCTCTCTCTCTCTCTCTCTCTCTCTCTCTCTCTCTCTCTCTCTCTCTCTCTCTCTCTCTCTCTCTCTCGTTGTGGGGCGACCCAGGTGGGACTGGAACCCACCCAAGAAAGACGACCACCAGACAGCCAATTGGAAAATTTAGGAAGCCTTCATTACGAACTCGAGTCCGGGCTCACGGTTCCACTGACACAGCAGGGAAGCACGAGAGCCCTGAACTTTAATTGGCTAAGCATTACTCTTTACCTAAACTCTGATTAAGCAAGCAGCTTGGAATGCAGATGTCCTTCTTAGGGGTCATTTGTCAGACCCTGTAATTTCTCAGAGCTGGGTGTGCCTCAGGTACCTGGTGTTTGTGTACGAAAACCACCAGTTCCTGGTTTTACTGCCTCCAGGCCTGAGGTCACCCTGACCTTAATTCGACTCCTTATGGGGGAATGCAGTCTGGTCCTTGCCCCTCCACACTCTCTCTCTCTTTCTCTCTTTCTCTCTCTTAACAATAAAAAAAAAAAAAAAAAGGAAAACATAAGTCCACACAGAAACTTATATGTGTGACAGCATTATTCATAATAACTAAAAGGTGGAAGAAACCCAAATCCAAATGTCCATCAATGGATGATGGATAAACAAATTGTGGTATACACACACAATGGGATATTATTCAATCAAAAGGGGCACATGTTGATTTATGCCACAACTTTCACAGACCTCAAAAATTAATGCTAAGGGAAAGAAGCCTGTGGGAACCTCTTCCACGTCCCGCGTGGTTCAGGGTTTGGGTTCTGGAGGAGACCGCATGCAAACTAAAAGAGAGACTAGAAAAGCATTAATTTGGCAATATTGGGGGGCCAGGCGGGAGCCTTCCTCTAGTGGAAAAACAACCACCTTCCTTTGGCCTTGCCATCCTTTTTATTCAGGTTTTTGGGATACACCTTTTGCCCTGAAACAGGCAATTCCAGTAACAAGTAGATTATCTTATCAGTAAGGATTTACATGATTATTTGATGGGGAAGTTCATTGTCTCAATTAGATAGGGGGTGGCTGGCTTTGACCTTTCAAAGCTTCAAAGTTGACCAGCCTTCCGGGTTCCCTGTCCACTTGCTATTAGTGAGACAATTATTGGTTTCCGGCAGAAGCCTGATGATAAAAGTCACATATTGTACAATTTCTTTCAGATAGTATACCCAGAATAGGCAAATCTATAGCGACAGGAAGCTGATACCTGGAAAAGGGAGACAGGGAAATGGGAAGTGATTACTTAATGAGTATGACACATTTTTGGAGGGTGATGGAAAAGTTTTGAAACTAGAGAGAAGTGATAGTTGCATAACATTCTGAAAACACTAAATGTCACTGAACTATATACACTTTAAAATGGTTACTTGTATGTATTGTGAGTTTCGTCTCAATTAAAAAAAAAAACCAGCCCTGGCCAGTGTTGTTCAGTGGTTAGAGCCTCAATCCATACATCGAGGGGTCGCAGGTTCAATTCTCTGTCAAGGACACATTACCTGGGTTGCAGATTCTTCCTGGCCCCTAACATATATCCATACAAAAACTTGCATGCAAAGTTTATAGCAAAATCTATATATACATATATAAAAGCCTAATATGCAAATTGTCCCCTCAGGAGTTTGACCAGGAGACTGGGAGTTCTATCACTTGCTATGATGTGCGCTGACCACCAGAGGGTGGGGTGGAAGGAAGGGAGACCCCAACTAGCAGCCAGAAGGCTCCTATCTGTCCTGATCACCTGTCAGATCTAGGGATCCTACCTGTGCATGAATTTTGTGCACTGGGCCTCTAGTTTATTCATAATAGCCAAAAGCTGGAGTCAACCCAAATGTTCACCAATAGATAAATAAGCAAAATGTTGTATCCATTTCTACATAAAAATAAATGTAGCCAGTTATTCATGGTGGTCCCTGAGTATCTATGCGTCTCTGCCTTTGACTTCTTCAGATTTATATCTACAAATAAATGTTTTACTTTACTATAATAAAATTGTAGGGATAGGGATAATCCTGAGTTCTGTGAGTTGTTCTAGTGAATTATTGATCCAGAGGAAATAGTGAAAACCTTCCTTCTCAGATGTGTAGGGGCCTCTCAAGCATGCAGCTGGTGTGTGACATAAGAGCAGTCTTGCAGAGGGCCATACCCTTAATCTGTGAAGTTTAGTGCAACTCCACATAGTTGTGTGAGAAGTGGAATTTGCTAGAACAACTCTGACTCACTGAAATATTTGGTTTGGGAAGAGAAAGGATAAAAGGGTGGGGAATAAGGAACCTTGGTTTCGGGGCATCCACGGGTAACCCATGGTACAGAACAGCAGCCTGAGCCCACACAGTATGAAATGGAAGCCAGAGTGCCAGTAGGGACAAATTCTCTGTACAATAGCCCCGTGTGGAGTGTACCCTGACACTTAAAGCAAAAGCCCCTGAATGTCCATCAATGATGATTGCTGGGACTTTGGATCAAATAATTCTCCATTTGAGAGAATATTACTAGCTTGCAATCACATTAACTGAAACTGCTCCTGTGCCTAAAACAGGAAATAATCTTAAACACGAAATACCCACGATATCCTCATACCCATGAAATTGTCTAATGGGTAGAATCGTGCTCATTAGGACAGTGCCCAAAAGAGTTCCATAATAAGATGCAAATTGTGCAGGAACATGCTATTGGGAGAAAGCAAAGAAACAGCAGGTATACTTTTTCTCTTAGGATTGACTTTGGAACCTCCTGAGGAGCTACCAGACTCTCTCATCACCTGGACAGTCTCCCATGAGCTGCTCTCTACTGAACAGCAAGGAGCTGCTTGGTTTGTAATAACACTTCTTTTCTTTTTTAAAAATTTTTTAAAATATATTTTTATTGATTTTTTACAGAGAGGAAGGGAGAGGGATAGAAAGTCAGAAACATCAATGAGAGAGAGACATCGATCAGCTGCCTCCTGCACACCCCCTCCTGGAGTTGTGCCCGCAAGCAAGGTACATGCCCCCGACCGGAATCGGACCTGGGACCTTTCAGTCCGCAGGCAGACACTCTATCCACTGAGCCAAACCGGTCTCAGCTGTAATAACACTTTCAAAGTGAACAAATATAGTATATTGTAAGGCCAGCACTCTGGTTGAAGAAAGTAAAAAAAGTAAAAAATCAGCTCAGTAGGCTGAAATGCAGGCTGTTTGTCCCTTTGTTTGTTTTTTTGCTGACTCATGAAAAATACTGTCGTAAGTCAGTAAGAAATGGTCTGTTCATATGGTTAGGTAGAAGGACAATGGAAAACTGGGCCTACTAAAGGGATGCCCATATGGGGCATAACTAGAGAAACCACTACGGAAATTTGAAGGATGCATTAAAGTAAAACATGTCAATGTCTAACAGAAGAACAGTCTTCCAGGACTGGAAGATGGTTGGAACCAGTGAGTGGATTTCCTAGAATTTCCCTTGAGGTGGTCACCTGGGTCCATGAAATGGGTGGACATGGGGCTGCTGCAGTAATGCAGTGACGGCTAAATGAAACACCAAGTGCCAACAAGAACTGTTCTGTCTGCCAACAAGAGAGAGAGAAAGAGACTAAAGTGGCCCAGTGGATGAGCATCAACATTGACCTATGAACCAGGAGGTCATGATTCGATTCTCAGCCAGGACACATGCCCGGTTGTGGGCTCAATCCCCAGTAGGGGTGTGTAGGAGGCAGTTGATCAATGATTCTCTCTCATCATATTTGTTTCTATCTCTCTACCTCTCCCTTCCTCTCTGAAATAAATAAAAAATATATTTTTAAAAAAGTAAAGTGGCTTTGGGGTAGATTCTCCAGAGGAAAGGCCCAAAACATAATTGGCAAATGGATTACATTGACCCAAAGCCATAAGTGGATCCTGACAGGAACTTGGATTTTCATACCTGGTTGTAGTTACAAATGTTGAGGATACTATTAGATGATTGGAGCAAAAATTACTATATCAGTTGGGAACATCAAGTTATCCTTCTTCAGACCAAGAACCCTCACTTTATAGCTCATAGTGTCCAGCAATAGGTCAAGAGATTCCACATCTAATAGATATATTATGTTGTATATCATCCTCAGAGTAATGGTTTAATAGAGAATTGGAATGAGCAATTGAAACATTTGTTTAAAATGTAAGGGAGAAGAGGAGATAGAGTCAGGAAGGGCTTACATACATGCTTTCCTGAGGGTATGCTCATACTCAACATGAGAGTCCCCACTGGGTAGATATATCCACTTTTCTGGGGGATCTGAGGAATAGAAGGTGATGGAGGATATTGATATGACTATAATATTCTTCCCCTTAACATCTCAACTTCTTTTTTTTCCCATCTGATGTAGAATCCCAGGACCAGAAATGCTTCTGCAGGTACCAGAAACAGGATGATCCCTAAGCAAGAAATTGTGACCATACCTTTAAGCCTTTATGTCAGCACTAGTGGCCCAGAGCACAAATTCATGCACTGGTGGGGTCCCCAGGCCTGGTCTGCGATCAGGGCCGATCAGGTCTAGGCCAATGGGATCCTGCCAGCGGGGAGGAGAAACAGGATGTAGTAGGTTGGCCACCAGCCCCGAAAAGAAAGCCAGCCCTTGGCCTCCCTGGGAAGGGGGTCCTGTCTGCCACCACCCACTCCCAGTTCCCCAGCCCAGCCAGGGCCAAAGACCCCAGTAGGGTTGGGAGAGGAGGTGATGGTCAACAGGCCGGTGTGGAAGGAATGGACACCGAAGGCCAATGCTGCCAGTTGGCTGTGGAGGTTGGCTCTGGGAGTGCACTGACCACCAGGGGGCAACTCCTGAGTTGAGTGTCTACCCCCTGGTGGTCAGTGTGCGTCAATGGCTCGTTACTGTCATTCAGTTGTAAGGCTCGCTTAAGCCTTACAACTGAATGACTGAATATATATATATATATTCCTAAGAGCATGATAGGATAGACTGTACTTTCAACCGATCTGACAAAATTGGAGTTGACAGTGAATGTTGCTGTGTTGCCTAGATAGTGATCTAGATAGCCTTTTAGTTATGTATCTCTGTAACCCTACTTTTTTGTTGTTGTTAATCCTCACCTGAGGATATTTTTCATTGATTTTTAGGGAGTGGGAGAGAGAGGGAAAGGCAGAGAGAAACATCTCATAATGTGTGAGAGAAACACATCGATTGGTTGCCTCCTGCACAAGCCCCGACCAGGGCCTGACGAGAGAGGAGATTGCAACCAAGGTATCTGCCCTTGACCAGAATTGAATTGAATCGGGGCCCTTTGGTCCACAGGCCCAGGTTCTATCCCCTGAGCCAAACTGGCTAATGCTGTAACTCTACTCTTTATGATAAGGAGTGTACTGAGGGAGAGGCACTTCTTAGACTAGGATTGTTGCCAGCAACCTGGACCAGCACTATAGCTAAACCTTACATTTCTTCTAAAGGTGGGGAAGTTTGGGTGAAAATGGAAAAAAACAAACAAACGAGAAATAGTAGTAGGTGAGGGTAAATGACTTAAGAAGTGGGTTGTGAAATGAGGGAAATCCAATATTGCACTAACTCTTTGAAAGAGACTCAGAACAAAAGATGATATTGTTCCTTAGCTCGGTTATGCCAGATGCTTGAAAGGCTGAAGTCTTTTATTGTAGAAACCACTCTTGATTTTGGAGCCTGACAAGATTGAATGAAGACTGCAAACACGGCTGGCTTGGCTGTGAGAGACATTTTGGTCATAAAATATAATGATGCATTGATAATACTCTTATTTTCTACATTACATCTACACAGCTCTTATCTGTGAAGTGGGGTCAAACTCTGGGTAGTTGGTGACAGAAGCCATTCAATCCCTGCATGGAACATTATTCAGCCACAGAAAGGGAAGAAGCAGACACATGCTATAATATGGAGGAACTGAAAATCTTATGTTGAGTGAAAGAAGTCAGTCACAGAATGATCACATATTGTATGATCCCATTAATATGAAATGTTCAGAGTAGGCAAATCTATACAGATAGAGGATTAATGATTGGGGTTTGTGTGTGGGGGAACAATTAAGCAGGTGATAGGAAAGTGAACCAAATTTCTTTATAAAGTGATGGGAAGTTCTAAAATTAACTGTGGTGCTAATTACATATATCTGCAAACATGCTAAAAACTGTTGAAATGAATACTTGAAATGGGTGAATTATATGGCATATGAATTATATCTCAATAAAGCTGTTAGTTTTTAAAGGGGTGACCTTTATAAATATATGTTGAAATAGCTATGGATGAAATAATAAGATGCCTGGATTTGCTTCAAAAGAATCCTTTGGGGGTATACTGGTTTAATTTTGGGGGTGGTGAGGGAAAGAGAGGGAAAGAATAAAACTGGTCATTAGTTGATAACTGCTGAAGCTGGGGGCTTGGAGGGGCATTATATTATTCTCTGCACAGTTAGATATGTTGAACATTTATTTTTTTTGTAAGAGGAAAAAAGAATCCCATGCAATGTTCTAACTCAGAAAATAGAGGACTGTCACATCCTTTGATAAGTTATTATTTAGAGATGAATTATTGAGGGGAATCTGAGAGGCATGGAAGCTACGGAGTACGGAGAGGCAGTGAGCCCAGGGGCCGGTTGGGGCCAGGGCAGTTCAGCCCCTGCAGCCCTCACTGACAACCCCCAGGCCATGCTCACCGTGGTGGTGGAAGTGGAGTCCGGAAAGAGTCTGGTAAGAAACCACACATTCATTATCAGAGGTAGTGCAGCTTGGGGGAGCGAGACTCTTGGGAGAGGGAGAGAGCTAGACCATCTCAGGAGAAGAAACTGAGGCAAAGACTGAGGGCAGGACTCAGGAGTCCTGGGAGTTCAGTTTCCTTCATGAGAGTTGATATGAAGTCCACCTTTCCTAGGCCCTGAAGAGACCTGTCACCCCACCCTCCTTCTGGAGGGGCCCAACAGCATTCTCCTGCTTCAGCCCGGGACTCTGAAGACCCAGGTGGAGAGGGGATGAACTGTGGGTGGGGCAGGGGGAGAAGGGAGGGACATTGCTCACCCCACCTCTGCCCACAGAAACAGTGCATCACCTTTGACAGAGTCCTGGGCTCTGATGCTGCTCTGTAGGGGGGTCCGGTAGGGCGATGGGAGCAGGGTGGGAGTCCTCAGGCCCCTGGAGCCCAGGGTGCTGAGTGCTTCCAGAGCCCTTTCTCAGGCCAGGCTGTGCCCGTGTCCCCCTGCAGGAGGCAAAGGAGGAGCTGCTGGCATGAGTCCAGTGCACTCTGGGCTCTGTTGGTCAAGGATACAATGTGGCCCTGCTGCTTTGGGGTTGGGAAACAGAGGCACCCCGGCTTGTGCCTCAGGTGAGTCCCAGAGGAGCTGCAGGCATAGGAGGCTGGGTGTTGCTTCCAGTCTAGGGCACCTTCCTTTTCCCACCATAGCTGAACTAGGTATCCCTCCTTGAGGCCCCTGTAGAGCCCTCACAGGATGTTTGGCCAGGGTCAATTTATCCAGCTGATGTCAGGTCAGAGAAGGTAGGAGGCTGGGGCCGATGGGGTGAGGGACAGGAAGGAGTGGTGAGCAAAGATCAAATATCCTGGGAGGTCTAATGTTCACAGTTCTTGATAATAAACTTGAAAGTTCTTGGGTTCTTTGAGGACTTCATCAAAGGGCCCCAAATCAAATTAGCTGCCTCAGAACCTCATGGGCCCCGCCTTAGCAGACAGCAGACCTCATTGAAAATGTCTGCTCAGCCGAGACCGGTTTGGCTCAGTGGATAGAGCGTTGGCTTGCGGACTGAAGGGTCCCAGGTTCGATCCCGGTTGGGGGCATGTACCTTGGTTGTGGGCACATCTCCACTGTGGGGCGTGCAGGAGGCGGCTGATCGATGTCTCTCTCTCATCGATGTTTCTGACTTTCTATCTCTCTCCCTTCCTCTCTGTAAAAAAATCAATAAAATATATTAAAAAAAAAAAAAAAAGAAAAAAAGAAAATGTCTGCTCAGTTGTCTAGCTTCCTGTGAGCTGCAAGGCATGGGCCTTTTTCTGTCCTGGACACCGTTTTCTCAACACCAAGCACAGGGCGCAACACAGATTTCATCCTCGGGAAATCTTGAAAGATGTTTCTTGGTCAATCTCTTTCTCAATTGTCATTGAACCCCCTTTGTTTCACTTCAGCTGCTGCAGGTGCTGTTTGAAGCTCTGCCTCTTGGGAGCTGTGACCCTGTGCTCAGTTCTCTTAACCTGGTGCAGGGGGGACCCTGGAGGAAAGGGAGCCAAGGCCATGGTGATGCTGCAGAGAGAGCCGAGGCTGGAGGGCAGTCAGAAGAGCTTGGGTCTCGCTCCATTCTGCTGCTCACCAGTGTGGACTTGCCTTTCTGGGGTCCCTTTTTCCTGCCTGAAATGGCTGAAGGTTGGTGCCTTGCTTGGCCCACAGAGCTCCAGCCTGAGGATCACGTGAGCTGCAGGCTGGGGAAAGGCTCCGTTTGTAACACCTGATGTTTGTGTGATCCCAGCTCAGCCTTAGCGGGAGGACTCGGGACCTGCCCTCTCCAGGAACAGAGAACCTGTCGGTGCTGGATGTGGCCCCTTTGGGCTTGTGAGTGACCAGGGCCCAATAGGGTCCAAGAATGTTTGTATCAGCCCTGCCTTAAGACAAACATTCTTGGACTCTATTGAGCCCTGGTCACTCACAAGCCCAGAGGGGCCACATCCAGCACCGACAGGTTCTCTGTCCCTTGAGGGTTCCTCCCCCTGCTGCCACCCCAGAGGAGAGAATCTCTGAGCTCGGGGTCATGCTTACTGGGCTTGAGTTTGCTCCCAGGACTCCATCTCACCGTCTTCCCTTCATCCCATGTCACCATTCTCCTCATTTCTCTCTCCATCCATTTATATTTTTTCAGCTCAAACATTATTATTCAGGGTGATTCAAGCATCTCTCTGAGCAGAACTTCAGTTTCTCCATCTGTACAATGAGTGCAATCCTAACTATCCTGTTTGCCTCACTGGGCAGATGATAGGACAAAAGTAAGGTCAAGAAGATGAGAAGCTTTTGGGGGATACACTGAGCTTGGAGCCTTGGGGATGATTCTTACAGGCTCTTGGGATCCCCGTGGGGACCTCAGGTAGAGGTTCTGGGGAACTCTGGTGCCTAAGACTGAGCTCAGCCTCCCCTTCCTCCAGGGTGGTGGAAGATGACCATGAAGTGGAAGTGTCTGACTCAAGAGCTGCCTCAGAACTGTATTTGAGGGCCACAGTGGGTGAAGGCAGGTGAGGACAAGATGGTATCTGTCACCTCCTACCTCCTAGACATTTGGCCCGATTCTAGCCTCTCCTCCACAGGGCCGGCTCTCTGCTTAATGTCACTATGTTCTACCCAGGGCCTGACCCTCCTAAGGGTTCTGGGACTCAGAGTAGTGTATGGCGAGGGCCCTTGAGGATCTTGTAGCTCCCAGGAGCCCTGTAAGTCTGACAGCTGTGGGGATAGGGTTTGGGGTGACTGAAATACGAATGTCAAGGTCCAGGGTAGCATCTGAGTTTTTTCCTTTCCTCACCTCCAACAGGCTGGTCAACTCTCTTTAGCAATGAACACCCTTAGTTTAACTTTTGCTGACCTGGGGATATCTTATTTTTTTCTTACATATTTGAAGGATTGTTGTTGCCAGATATAGAATTCTTAATTGACACTTTTTTTTTCTTTCAGCACTTTAAACATGTCATCTTATTACCTTCTGGCCTCTATAGTTTTTGATGAAGAATTTGTTTTTAATTTTATTGAGGATCTATTGTATATAACAAATTGCTTCTCTCTTGCTGTTTTTTCTTTCCTTTCTTTCTTTCTTTCTTTCTTTCTTTCTTTCTTTCTTTCTTTCTTTCTTTCTTTCTTTTAAAAATATATTTTACTGATTTTTCACAGAGAGGAAGGAAGAGGGATAGAAAGCAAGAAACAACTATCAGCTGCCTCCAGCACACCCCCGTAGGGAGATATGCCCTATGGGGATGTGCCCGCAACCAAGGTATATGCCCTTGATTGGAATCAAACCTGGGACCCTTCAGTTGACAGACCAGCACTCTATCCACTGAGCCAAACTGGTCAAGGCTCTCCTGCTGTTTTTAAGACTCACTCTGAGTCTGGCTTTTGACAGTTTGTAACATGTCTTGGTGTGGATCTCTTGGAGTTTTTCCTCCTTGGAATTTTTTGAGCTTCTTCGATGTATAGATTCATCATGTCTTTCATAAAACTGGGGGGATTTTTGAGCAGTATTTCTTTAAATATCCTTCCCGCTCCTTTCTCTCTTCTTGCTCTGGGCTCCCATTATGCATATATTTGTATACTTGATGGCATCCCAGAAGTTTATTAGACTCATTTTCCTTCATTGTTTTTTTTTCTGCTCCTAAGACTAGATAATTTGACCTATCTTTAAATTGGATGAGATTCTTTCACCCACCTGCTCAAATTTGCGCTCTAGTGGATTTTTATTTTTCTTTAAATATATATATATATATATATATATATATATATATATATATATATATTTTTTTTTTTTTTAATTTTTTTATTTTTTACAGATAGGAAGGGAGAGGGGTAGAGAGTTAGAAAAATCAATTCAGCTGCCTCCTGCACCCCACCCCCCACTGTGGATGTGCCCCACAACCAAGGTACATGTCCTTGACTGGAATCGAACCCTGGACCCTTCAGTCTGCAAGCTGACGCTCTATCCACTGAGCCAAACCAACCAGGGCTCTAGTAGATTTTTAATTTGTTATTGTACTTTTCAGCTCTAGAATTTCTATTCTAAAAAATAATAAATGCCCTCCTTCTATTGATATTTTCTATTCACTGAGACATCATTTTCTTTAGTTTCCTGAGCATATATTAGTTGAATTAAAGTCTTTGACTAGTTCCTATGTTTTTAAAAATTAAATCTTTATTATTCAGATTATTACATTTGTTTCTCTTTTTTCCCCTCCATAGCTCCCCTCCACCCGGTTCCCACCCCTCCCTCTACCTTTACCTTCCTGCCATTGACCTCATCCATAGGTGTATGATTTTTGTCCAATCTCTCCCTGTACATCCCTCACCCCTTTCCCCCTGAGAATTATCAGTCCACTCCCTTTCTGTGCTCCTGATTCTATTATATTCACCAGTTTATTTTGTTGATCAAATTTTTAATTCACTTAATTTTTAGATTCACTTGTTGATAGATATGTATTTGTTATTCATAATTTTTTGTCTTTTACCTTTTTCTTCTTCCTCTTATAAAAGAGTACCTTTCAGCATTTCATATAATACTGGTTTGGAGTTGATGAACTCCTTTAGCTTTTTCTTCTCTGTGAAGCTCTTTATCTGTCCTTCAATTCTGAATGATAGCTTTGCTGGGTAGAGTATTCTTGGTAGTAGGTTCTTGCTATTCATCACGTTGAATATTTCTTGCCATTCCTTTCTGGCCTGCATCGTTTCTGTTGAGAAATCAGCTGATAGTTGTATGAGTGCTCCCTTGTAGGTAATTAAATGTTTTTCTCTTGCTGCTTTTAATATTCTTTATCTTTTGCTCTTGGTATTTAAATTATGATGTGTTTTGGTGTAGTCCTCTTTGGATTCCTTTTATATGGGGTTCTGTGTGCTTCCTGGACTTGTAAGTCTATTTCTTTTATCAAATGTGGGAAGTTTTCAGTCATTATTTCCTTAAGTAGGTTTTCAGTATCTTGCTCTCTGTCTTCTTCTGGCACCCCCACAATTCTGATGTTGGTACGATTGAAGCTGTCCCAGAGGCTCCTTACATTATCTTCACATTTTTGGATTCTTTTTTCTTCTTGCTTTTCCAGTTGAGTATTTTCTGATTCTTTATATTTCAAATTTTTGACTAGATTCTTGCCTTCCTCTAGTCTGCTGTTACGTCTCTGTATAATATTTTTTATTTCAGTCAGTGTATGTTTAATTTCTAGTTGGACCTTTTCCATCTCTAGTTGGTTCTTTTTCATCTCCTCTTGGGTCTCACTAACTTTATCCATCTTTTCTAGGATATTTTTGCAAAACCTTATAAGCATGGTTTTAAACTCTAAATCCAGTCGTTTGTTTTCCTCCATCTCATTTGTTTGTGATCCCTTCCCTTGTCTCGGCATTTTCACTATGCCAGGAGAACTTCTGTGTTGGATTCAGCCTTATGATACCAGACTTGCAAAACTGAAGAAGCCTCTGTTGAGCTTGGGATGGGTGGAGTCTCAGGGCTTGATGGACCACCTTGCCTTCCAGTTGGTCCCGCCCTCCACACCCCCCGAGTCTCACGTGACTGGGTAATCTCTGGAGCAGTCCCTGTGTGTGCTCGCTTTCTTTCTCGCAGTGCCTCTAGACTGCTGCCCCTCCGGCTCCCCTGCACTCCGGGACCATATGAATCTGAGGCTTAGTGGAGTTAGAAGGGACGCAGTTGGGATGCTTTGTCTCCTGCTCTCTTGTGAAAGCCAGCGGCACAATCAGCTGTAGGTCTTCTGCGTGCACTGCCTGACTTCCCCAAATTTCCGTGCACTTCTCCCTTTTCACAGTCCAAACTCCCCCTGTATGAGTTTCAGCTGGACCTGGAGTTTAGTGTCATAGGATAAGGGGTTCAATGCTGTTGGGAGTCTCTGTTTCCCTCCTGACAGAGAAAGCCAGCCAGGTACTCTGGCACCCACTCTCTTCACACGCACCTCAGGTTTTTGCAGCTCCTCTGGGTCTCCGTGAGCCCCTCTCTTCCCTTCTAGTTGTAGAATTTCCACTCAGCCAGCTTTCCTGTGGTTCTGGATGATGTCTGTTCTGTCTTTTAGTTGTAGTTTTGAAATTGTTGTGCAAGGCAGCAGTGTAGGTGTTTACCTATGCTGCCATCTTGGTCGGGATAATTTCTATTAATTCCAATGTATTCCCTATGAATGAGCCATGTTTTCTTGTTTATTTGCATATCTTATACTTTTTCCGTTGGAGACTGGTCAATCTGAGTATTGTTTTTAAAGATGGTATTCTTCATTGTGTTGGTCTCTTAAGTCTCCATCCTTCTCCTTAGCGTTCTGATATTTTGATTATGGTGATGTAGTGACTCTAAAAACCAGATTCAACCTCCTCTCCACAGTATGCATTGTTGCTTGTTTTGGGATGAAGCCATCTATTCGCTTAGTTACTTTTCTAAACAAGTCTACTGTTAGGTCTCTGTATAGAAGACTGTATTTTTTGTGGTTACTGAAGTCTTCATTCTAATCTTAGTGGTGACCCTGGACCTGACATAATTCCTTAAACTCCTGGGATAAAAAACAGCAGCAGCAGCAGCAGCAGCAGCAGCAACAACTTAAGAAAAAAAGAAATAAAGAGAGAAAGAAAAGGGAAGAAGAAGGAGGAAGAGGGGGTGGGTAGGTTTGGAAGGAGGACAAGGAAAAGAAAAAAAAATTCCCTAGGTTTCTACAGATTGTCTCTGTGTTGGGTCACTCCTTCTACGCTTAGTCAGGCCATTTATAGTTCCGCCTTAGCCTCACTTCCTGCTTTCATTGAGCCTAAAATTCAGCCTAAGTTTAGGGTCTTTTAGGGCTTTTTTGAGCATGCCTCCTGCCCTGGGCACTTACATGGCTTTCTAGGTTCCCCAGTACACATGGGAACCTTTTAAAGATCCCCCCAAATCTCATTTCCAACTTCTTTCTCTTTTTTAATTTAATAAATCTTTATTGTTCAGATTATTACAATTATTCTTCTTTTTCCCTCACATATCTCCCCTCCACTCGGTTCTCACCCCACCTTCTGCCCTTACCTCCCCCGCCCCATTGTCCTCATTCATAGGTGTATTATTTTTGTCCAGTCTCTTCCTGCACCTCCCCTCACCCCTTCCCCCTGAGAATTGTCAGTCCACTCCCTTTCTATTCCCTGATCTATTATATTCACCAGTTTATTCTGTTCATCAAATTTTTAATTCACTCGATTTTTAGATTCACTTGTTGATAAATATGTATTTGTTGCTCATAATTTTTATCTTTACCTTTTTCTTCTTCCTCTTCTTAAAGCGTACCTTTCTTTTCTTTTTAATATATTTTATTGATTTTTTACAGAGAGGAAAGGAGAGGGATAGAGAGTTAGAAACATTGATGAGAGAGATAAATCGATCAGCCGCTTCCTGCATGCCCTCCACTGGATGTGCCCACAACCAAGATACATGCCCTTGACCAGAATCAAATCCAGGACCTTTCAGTCCGCAGGCTGACGCTCTATCCACTGAGCCAAACCGGCTTCGGCTAAAGAGTACCTTTCAGCATTTCATATAATACTGGTCTGATGTTGATGAACTCCTTTAGTTTTTTCTTATCTGTGAAGCTCTTTATCTGACCTTCAATTCTGAATGATAGCTTTGCTGGGTAGGGTAATATTGGTTGTAGGTTCTTGCTATTCATTTGAATATTTCTTGCCACTCCCTATTGCATAGTTTCTATTGAGAAATCAGCTGACAATCGTATGGGACCTCCCTTGTAGGCAATTAACTGTTTTTGTCTTGCTGCTTTTTATATTCTCGCTTTGTCTTTTGCTCTTGGCATTTTAATTATGATGTGTCTTGGTGTGGTCCTCTTTGGATTCCTTTTGTTTGGGGTTCTTTGTGCTTCCTGGACTTGTAAGTCCATTTCTTTCACCAGATGTGGGAAGTTTTCAGTCATTATTTCTTCAAATAGGTTTTCAGTATCTTGCTCTGTCTCTTCTTCTGGCACCCCCATAATTCTGATGTTGGTATGCTTGAAGTTGTCCCAGAGGCTCCTTACACTATCTTCACATTTTTTGGATTCTTTTTGCTTTTTGCTTTTCCAGTTGAGTGTTTTCTGCTTCTTTGTATTTCAATCTTTGACTTGATTCTTGCCTTCCTCTAGTCTGCTGTTAGGTCTCTGTACAATATTTTTTTATGTCAGTCAGTGTATGTTTAATTTCTAGTTGGTCCTTTTTCATCTCCTCTTGGGTCTCACTAAATTTATCTATCTTTTCTAGGAAATTCTTTTTTAAAAAAATCTATTTTATTGATTTTTCACAGAGAGGAAGGGAAAGAGATAGAAAGCCAGAAACATTGATCAGCCGCCTCCTGCAAGCCCCCCACTGGGGATGTGCCCGCAACCAATGTACATTCCCTTGACCGGAATCAAACCTGGGACCCCTCAGTCTGCAGACTGACGCTCTATCCACTGAGCCAAACCGGCTTCGGCTCTAGGAAATTCTTAAAAAGCCTTATGGTTTTGAACTCTATATACAATTGTTTGTTTTCCTCCATTTCTTTTGTTTGTGATCTGTTCCTTTGTCTCTGCATTTTCTCTGCTTTCCTGAGTTGGTAGAGTAGCTTTGTGTGCTAGGTATCCTATATAGCCCAGTAGCTCTGCCTCCCCAGTTACCTGAGGTGGATACTCTTGGTGCACCCCTTTGTGGACTGTGTGTACAACATTGTTGTAGTTAAGTCTTGATTGTTGTTGATATCACTGGGGAGAATTGACCTTCAAGCCAATTGGTTGTGAGGATCAGCTGTGTCAACATTGGGAAAACTGTGCTGGACTCTGCCTTAAGACTTACAAGATTGCAAAAGCTTCTATGCTAGGCTTGGATGGGGTGGAGTCTCAGGGATAAGCAGCCAGCCTTGGCTTCCCGTTATCCCTTGGGTCTCAATGTCCTTTGGTAATTGCTGCAGTCCTCTCTGCGCACAGTCACACTTGCGAGCCTCCAGATCTCTGCCTTTCCGGCTTCCCTGAGTTTCTGTGGGCTCTGGGGACCCGTATCAGAATGGGTCCCCAGGGTCTTGCCCGAACCTGGGGTTCAGTGCAGTTGGGAAGTTCTGTCTTCCTCCCTCTAGAGAAAGCCAGCAGCACAATCAGCAGTCAGTCCTCGCGCACCTCTAGATCTCTGTGTTTTTTGGCTCCCCTAAGTTTCCCTTCACTCCTCCTTTTTCACAACAGTCCAGATTTTCTCGTATGAGTCTCGCCCGGAACTGAGGTTCAGTGTAGTCGTGAGTTTCATCTCCCTCCTGCTAGAGGAACCCAGCCAGGTACTCCACCACCAGTCCTCTCCACGTGTGTGTCTCTGTACCTCAGCTTTTTGCAGCTCCTCTGAGTCTCCATGAGCCCCTCTCTTTCCTTCTAGTTGTAGAATTACCTCTCAGCCAGCTTTCCCGTGGTTCTGGATGATGTCTGTTCTGTCTTTTAGCTGTAGTTTTTAAATTGTTGGCCAAGGCAGCAGTTTAGGTGTTTACCTATGCCGCAATCTTGGTTTCTCCTCTCCCAACTTCTTTTTTGAATCTTTCCATGTATGTATTGTTTATCCCAAAGATTATTTTTGCTTGTTCTTTCATCTTTCGATGTTTTGGGGAAAGGGTTATGTTTTAAAAACAATGTTTTTCAACGTTTTATGTTTGGTGTAATTGCTCTGCCCTGAAAGAGTTCCAAGATAAGAGAAACAAAGGGAAGCCCCTTTTGTCAGACCTTTGGGGGAAAGTGCAACCAGTCAAAACAGACAAACACACTTCCTTGGGAATAAAATCGGCTCTGCTCCCTCGAGAAACAGGCATCCCCACCAGAAATGTGGGCTGTTGTCTACAAGACCACTTCTGTGCTGGGGAGGAGGTTGGAGCTAGGTAAGTTGAGATGCCACAAAAACTTCTTATCATATTTAAGTTGCCTTTCTCCTAGATAAGAATTCACTTGGTTGCTATAAATCTTTGATTATCTCCCAGAGTTCTAGCAAGGTTGATTTTGGCTATTTTTGCCAGATGTTTCTGGGGAGAGACTGACCCCCAGAATTCCCTATTCTGCCATTTTTATTGATATTATCTTGCTCTGGCATTTAAAGGTTGGGTCTCTTTCTTATTGAGGTGTAAGAACTCTTTATATATTCTGGATAGAAGTACAGTCAGATAGACAATTGAACAATTTTTTTTTTTTTACTAAGAGAATATATTATTTGTGTAATTAAACAGTAATAAAATTAAAATCTACACAAGGTTGCAAATCTGTCTGTTGGTGCACAAAAGTTACTGGAAATAGTCAAACTTTCCATCAGAGTGTGATTTGGGATAGTTTCTTTCTCCATCCACCAGTGGATGCTTTCTTCCTTCTGCCTTCTGGCAGAGACTGCCCCCTGCTGCAGTGTTGGCTGGTAAGGTTGTTGAAGAGGAGGTGGAGGGCTCTCTGCCCTGGATTGTCTCATGGCTCCTGGAAGGAAGCAACTACACCAGCGTTCTTATTCGCTTGGACCCTCAGGTGGCCTGGTGTGGGGGGAGGGAGAGTGTGGGGTTCTTTGGGAAGCTCTGAGATCTGGCTTTAGGCCTGCTCCACCCTCTCACCCAACCAGCTAAAGCCCCAACACTAGCCCAGAGGGAGTCTGACTCTCTGGAAGGAACAGGATTCAGATAGGTTGGGCCGGCCTGTAGAAGTCTGGAGAGGCAGGGCCGACAGTAAAAGCAACCCCTCATCCTTCAGAGGCCTTCAACAGTTTACCAAGCACTTCAGTTCTTACGAAATCCCCATGAGGCAGATCTAATTTACAGAGGAGGAAAGGGAGGATCAGAGAAGGAAAATACCCATTAAAAAAAAAAAGCCCTACAAAACTCAGGCCCGTTGACTGACTCTAAAATCAACAAACATACATTCATCTGGCCAACACATTCCCAGACCTCCCCCTGTGCGAGGTCCTGTGGAACGTGGACGAGAGGTCAGGCAGTTCACACCCTCAAGGATAAAGCAGTGAGGGACAGACACACGTTTAGAGGCCAGTTTGGTATCATGATTAAGAGCACAGACTTTTGTGTCAGGCAGACTTGGGCTTGACTTTCAGCTTTGACAGCCACCAGGAAGTTGCTTGATCTCTCTGAGTCTTACTTTCATTGTCTGCAAACTGCGGTGTGTTTGGGGGGGAGGCAGGATAAAATTTTAGAGTCGTTGCCTCATTGGAGTGTTGTGTGGATACAAAGAGGCACCCATAGAAAGCTTAGCACAGTGACTTCAGGCACATGTAAAAAGCCTGATAGGTATGAGCTGTTTTGATGAATAGTGCAATTAATGAAAATTAGAAGTATGATAGGCAGTGTGCTTTGGAGTCCAGAGGAAGGACTGATTCGCTCTGAGTCTCCTCTTACCAGGTAGCTCCCTAAGCTTGTTCCGGGCTGCTCTCTTAGGGGCTGCGAGGAGGAGGATGCAGGTAAAACAGGTGAAGCCCACCCTGTGGGATACAGCCAAAGAGGCCCAAGCCCGCCGGGCTGGCCTGAAGAGCCTGCATGCAGGCCTCCTTGGGGACCCCCCGACCGATGGTGGGCTCAGCCCGCTGGGAAGGGCCCTGCGGGAGTTGCTGGTGAGCAAGGTGAGCTCTGAAGGTGCCGGGGTCAGCAGTGGCCAGAGCCCACCTTGAACCATCTCTTCTGAGGTGGTAAAGCCTGGAGCCGGCACCCAGGAAGCTGCGTGCTCAGAGGGGTTAAAGCTGAGGCTGTGGTGCTCCCGGAACCACAGGTGTATCTTTTTATCCAGGGATGTCTGTCTGCCTTCCTTCCCTCTGTTTACATAGCGCTACGAGGGGGCTCGTCCTTTACTCATTAATTTTCTTTTTAGATATATTTTTATTGATTTCAGAGAGGAAGGAAGAGAGATAGAAACATCAATGATGAGAGAGAATCGTTGGTTGGCTGCCTCCTGCATGCCCCACACTGGGAATCAAGCCCCCAACCCAGGCATATGCCCTGGACAGGAATCGAACTGAAGTCTCCTGGTTCATAGGTTGACACTTAACCACGGAGTTACACAGGCTGGGCCTTATTAATTTGTTGATTACCAAACATTTATTGACCACTCACCATGTGCTGATCAAGTAGGCCCTAGGAAACCTGGGTCCTCGTGGAGTTTACAATCTGCCGGAGAGAAATGATTACAACACCATATCAGTTCTCTAAAGGGCTTATCAGCAGAGGGTTCTATGGGGCATCTAACAGTCTTGGCAAGAAAGGGAAGGAGGCTGCTATGGCTTCCATTGGGGTCGGTGTGAACACTAGCGGCTCGGCAAATGAAGCTCCAGAAATCCCAGACAATGTGGGAGACCGGCTTCGGGGTGTCTGCCGCTTCGCCACCGATAGGAATGATTTCGGGAGGAAGGTGATCCTCAGTTTGGGACTTTTCACTGCAGGAGTTTGGCTGGCCAGGAATTTGAGTGACATTGACTTAATGGTACCTCAGCCAGCGGTGTAGCCAAATAGACACATGGAACCCGAGATGTACTTGAACCTTCCAAACACAGAGCCTCCAATCGGTGACCATCACAAGACTTTCCCTGATAGCAGTTTGATACAGATGGCTACCGTCCCTTCCCTGCCTGCTTTCCTTCAAAGAGTCTACTCAGAATTCATCCTCCGGTCAGCAGTCAGGCATCAGCTAAAGTGCTGTCCTCTGTTTTGTAAAGTTCTGTACATAATTTCTAAGTTTCGGTAGAGAGTGATCTTTGCTCTTTCTTGAGGAAAAACCTGATAGTATTTTAACAATTATCTGAAATAAAGACTGCACACAAAGACAAAAAAAAAGAAGGAAGGAAGGAAGGAAGGAAAGAGAGAGAGAGAGAGAGAGAGAGAGAGAGAGAGAGAGAGAGAGAGAGAGAGAAAGAAAGAAAAAGAGAAAGAAAAGAAAAGAAAGAAAGAAAAGAAAGGGAAGGAAGACTTCGGGGGAAATTGATAATTGATTCCTGGTGGAGATGGTCAGCAATGAGTGAAGAATATTCCAGGCAGAGAAAATAACAAGGAAAGTCTCAGAGGTAAATGAGTGCTTGATCTATTTGGGGACTGCAGGCAGCTATTATTCTGAGAACAGAGTTTGAAGCAGAGTCAGGAGAGAGGGCCGGAGAAGGAAATGGGGGCTAGGTTATACAGGGCTTTGTGAATCTACTGAGATGTTTGGACTTTATCTTGAAAGTCAAAAGGAACACACAGAAGTCTTTCAAGCAGAGAGGATATTGCTCCCCATTTTCAGGTGAGCAAACTGAGGCTCAGAGAGGGGAAGTGATGGGAGAATCAAAGGCAGCACAGGTGCAAACGCCTAAGTCCTTAGACTCAATACGATGTTTTCTCCTCTCGGGATGCATACTCGCTCTTGTGCAGAAGGGGGCGCTCTCTCCCACGATTTGCCACAGGGTGGCTGGAAGGCTGCCCCCGTCCAGCTTTTCCTGTTTTGCTTTTATCATTACTTACAACTTGTTTTCATAGCCCTGGGCCTTGGAATTAAGCATGCTTTGGGTTCCTTATCCCATTTCGTACTCTATAACTTTAATCAGCTCTATGTTATGGATGAGGAGAAATTGAGACTCAAAAGAAGTAACGCCCCCCCGCCCCCCTCGGGGGAGAGGGGGCCTGGCCTCCAAATTTCTGTCCAGACTACAGGCTCTTCCAGGGCAGTTAGGCCTGGGATGTAGTCCTGGGAGAAGCCCTGGCAATGGGATTCTGTTGGAAACGTTGGGCCCTATGTCCCAATGCCGTGTGCATACACGGCTTCTGGCTGAGCCCGGATTGATGCCACGTACGCCTGACAGGCCCCAGATGTGGCCCCGCAGTTCTTCCTGGCCCAGGCCCGGAGGCAGAGACCGCAAGCACAGCACCAAATTTAGATCTCCAAGAGGAACCGAAGCATTTGGAACAGGAGGAGGCAGGAGACCAGGTCAAAATCCTGGTGGCTGGGGAAGAGGTAAGGAGGGTCATGTAGGGGATTTGAGTCTTCTGATTGGGCCAGGCATGATGCTGGTGCGATGAGATCCCGTGTCAATCACAACAGACTGGGCCATACCCTCTCTCCTTAGAGTTTTGTGGGGGACAGATGAGGCAATTCTTGGTGCTCAGTGCTGTGATGAGGGGAGTAGGGGCTTGTGGAAACAAAGAGGTGTACCTGACCCAGGCTGGAGGGGATCAGAGATGATGGCATCCAAGCTGAGAATTAAAGGACAAGTAAGTCATCCAGGGGGACTCTGAGCCCCACAGGGGCTGTCTCTGCTCATCACATAGAGACACTCAGTAAATATAACTGGTTGGAGCAATTAAGAAACAACAGTTATGTGCATGGGGTGTGGGGTGGAGAAACATATGTTCTAAGAGAAGACAATACCGTATGAAGCAAGGTCCAGAGCCAAACAATGACAAAATGGGTTCTGGGTATTGCAAACCGTCAGTCTGGCTGGAGCCTGGCAGGTGCATGGTCAGATGCAAGGCATGTGCCATGTCTCTGGATTTCAGCTTTAACCCAGGGGATGGTGAACCGTTGAAAGATATGTCATCTCAGCTCTGCCCCTCACTAGCCATATGGAACTGGGCGTTAAATCACTCCTCTGATCCAGTTTTCAAATCTGTAAAATGACACTACTTCATAGGGTGGTCCTTGGATAAAATAAGATTATATACATGAAGTGTGTAGGACAGAGCAGGCACACAGGTGGCACTCAAGAAAAAGTAAGTTGTCCCTTGGTATCCATAGAGGATTGGTTCTAAGACTTCCATGGATACCAAAATTCACGGGTGCTCAAATCCTTTATATAAAATGGCACAGTGTTTGCATGTAACCTACACATATCCTCCTGTGTACTTTAAATCATCTTTAGATTACTTATAATACCTAACACAATGTAAATGTTATATAAGTAGTTGTTATACTGTATTAAGGAATAGTGACAAGAAAAAAAACAACTTGGTACATATTCAGTTCGGACACACAGCCACTGTGGGCCTAACTACACAGTACAACATCAGCAATAATGGAACATTAAAAAAATATATATTTTCAACCCGGGTTGGTTGAATCTGTGAACAGGATGTGGATCCGAAAGGCTGACTGTGTTATCACATAAGGCCTCCAAGAAGAGACACAGTGACACGGGGAGCAGTCAGTGCTGAGGCTCCCGCTGGAGGCCTTCAGGCAGAGCGGGACACTGTGGAGCAGGACCTGGTAGTCCATGCAGGCCACCCAAGCACGGACATGCCACGTGTTACAGGTTAGTAGGGACAGAGGACAGGCCTTGAGCTGGTCACCATGCTGGCTGACAGATATCTCTGAGTCTGGGCACAGGTGTTCCAAGCCTGGTGGGAGCTGTGGGAAGGACAGACCGTGGCCACAGAGCATCACCATGGCAGCCTGCTGGCTGACATCCTGCAAGGCATCACAGAACTGGCTGCCCAGAACCAGGAGCTGTGGCAGGCTGCAGACCAGCTGGGGCAGTCATGCTGCATCCTTCCCTGGGGAGAAATATGGTAATCAGGAATCCTTCAGGAGCAGTCTCCTCTCTCCTTTTCTTTCTTTTTAAATTATTTACTGATATTAGAGAGAGATGAAGCAAGGGTATGGGGGTGGGGTGGGGAGAGAGAAACAGTGATTTGTATATTCCACATATATTTAATCCTCACCCAAGGATATTTTTCCATTGATTTTTAGAGAATGGAAGGGAGGTTGAGAGAAACATTGATGTGAGACACATCCATTGGTTGTCTCCTGCACATGCCCTGACCTGGGCCAGGGCTTGAGCCCGCAACTCTGACTACCCTTGACTGAATTGAACCCAGGACCCTTTAGTCCGAGGCTGATGCCCTATCCAGGAAGCCAAACCAGCTAGGTCCCTCCTTATTCTTAAGAGTCTTAAAGAAGAGGAAGATGGAACACAATAACCAAGCTAACTTTCATTATAATTAATATCATCACTAACCAGGTTTCATTGTACCAGCCTCAGCTAAACACCTAATATCCATTATTTCATTTAGCCTTTTCTACTACCCAAAATAATTGTAAGGTACCGTTAACCCCATTTCTGAGCTAAGGCAACTAAAGCTAGGAGAGGTTAAATATATGTCCAAGGATAGTCAGCTAGTAAATGACAGTGTTCAAATTCAGGTCTAGTTTGCTATAGCTCTACACAGTAGATAGCAGTGGTTCACAAACTGCAATGCATCAGTCACCTAGAAAGCTGCTTTAAAAAAAAAAAAAAGCCAAGATCGGTTTGGCTCAGTGGTTAGAGCGTTGGCCTGTGGACTGAAAGGTCCCGGGTTCGATTCCAGTCAAGGGCATGTACCTTGGTTGTGGGCACATCCCCAGTGGGGGGTGTGCAGGAGGCAGCTGATCAATGTCTCTAACTGTCCCTCTCCCTTCCTCTCTGTAAAAAATAAAATATTAAAAAAAAAAAAAAAGCCTGTTTGGTGTGGCTCAGTGATTGAGCACCAACCTATGAACCAGGAGGTCAGTTTGGTTTCTGGTCAAGGCATATACCTGAGTTGTAGGTTTGAGCCCCACTGTGGGGTGTGCAGGTGACCAATCAATTATTCTTTCTCATCATTGATGTTTGTATCTCTCTCACTCTCCCTTTCTCTCTGAAATAAATTTAAAAAAAAAATTTAAAAAAGGAGGAAAAAAAAAGAAAGATTCCCTAACCCCACTCACTAAGATTCTGCTTCAATACGTCTGGGAAAAAACAAGTTTACCAGGTATTCTTCCATGGGAACAGGGCCAGACATTCATCTGGTCATGAGACCAGATGACAGGCAGGAGTATCAGTGAGGGGTCCAGAGCAAACAAGAATCATAACCGAATGGAGTCCCGAAGAGTTCTCTGGCCTAGAGTCTAGTCTGTCCTGTTGGGCCTAGTGTCTTCTATTCCCAAGATGCTTCCAAATCCCCCAGCACCCAAGTTTCATGCTTCAGGAGAGTTTCAAAAGTTTTGTGACGAAGAACAGTCTTGGCTCAGAGGAAATAATGCTTCTGGCAACAGTGAAGGAGGAAGCAGCCTTTTCTCCTAGTCTTTGTTACCCCAGGATTAAGACACTAAGGGCACCAGGCGAATGAAATTGTTTGAGAGGAGCTATGCAACACAGAAGACACAAGACAATCGTGATCGATGGTAGGAATTGCCTACACTTCAGAACGCTTTATTAAGACCTTATTTTATTGCTTATGCAGTCTGACATTGATGGAGCTATACAAGTTTCCCTGTGCTGGTCCCAGGTCACCCTGTGCAGAGCTGCTGGGAAGTGGGTCACTGCTAGGCAGGGGCAGGACCTAGAACGCTAACTCCTAGGAGCGGTAGAGGGGGCATTGGGCTTCAAGAGGCTCTTTGGGTGAGTAGAGGGATCAGGGGTATAAGCCAAAGCCCAGGGAAAACGTTTCCTGAGATGAGCCAAGCCCCAGCCCCTCTGGGGTTTCCAGAACAAAGGCTGGGTGTGGAGAGCAGCACTGTGGAGGGGCAGGGATGCACTGTCTGCAGGCGATCCCGGAGCTACGGGCGCTCAGCAGGATGGCCAAGGTGATGGGTGTGGACTCGGTGGCAACTGGGCTTTCCTGTAGGACAGGGGCAACTGAATTCATGCAGGATAAGACAGGGAGCCTGTTCCATCAGAGATGGGTCATTTCTCAGGTGTAGGTATCGATGCTCCCTTAATTACCTCGTCTGGAAGAACTTGGGAGGGAGAGTGATGTTTAAGAGTTTCCAGTTTCCGTAACCAAACCCACTCCCCAAGTCTCTCAGGGGCATACCTTCATCCACCCATCTGGTTGCTCTCAGTTCCCCAGCTTTTCTCACAAGGCACTTGTTACAGGGCTGCTGAGGGGGAGGGAGCTAGGACGTGGCTCTGATGGTAACGCCCAATCTCCAGGGTCAGGGGCTAGTGGCTACCATAGTACAGGTGCACAGCCAGGCCAATGAGCAGTGTGGCCAGGAAGAAGGCAGCCGGCAGCTGCAGCCGCAGCAGAGCTGCTGAGAGCATGGCGTTGACCACCAGCGAGCAGGACACCACAAAGAGGCGTGTGATGCTGCTGCCGTGCTTCATGACCGCCGACATGAGCAGTCCATTTAGGGCCTGGCTGAGCACCACCAGCGCGGCCCATCCCGAGAAGCCCTCCAGGAGGCCGGGGCCGGGGCCGCCACCTGCATGCAGACCCAGGTTCAGGAGCACGCCAAACGTGTAAAGGAAGATGTTCTGAAGTGCCAGGGGCAGCCGCTGTCGCTTCATGAGCAGCTCGGTGTACACAGAGGACAAGCCTGAGATGAGGCAGTACAGGATGAGGAGCAGCAGTCCTAGTGGAGTGATATGCAGGGGCATGGGGCCAGCCTTGGCTGCTGGGGGGGACCCAGGGAGGGTGTTCCCAGGGTCCTGGAGGCCCCCAGCTGCATAGCAGGCCCCCGCCGCCATCAGCAGCAGCAGTGCTAAGCCCTGGCGTGCGGAGAGGCGGCGCCGGAGGCAGAGGCAGTAGAACAGGGCCGTGCTTCCAATCTTGAGATTGCTCAGGACCTGGTACGTGCTGGGGTCCATGTATTGTTGAAGATAGATCACCAGGTTATTGTTAGCGCCATAAAGCAAGGCTGGTAGTGCAAAGGGGGCAGCCTGGCGCCAGGGCGGGCCCCCCCGGGGCCATGCTTGCCAGCCTACGAGGAGGGAGAAGGCGCACAACAGTAGCTTGGTCAGCTCGGTCAGCAGCACAGCTGAGGAGGGTCGGAAGGGCACCCGGCCATCCACATGGCACAGTGCCAGCAATGGTGCATGGGCACCATACATGGCAGTAGACAGGAGTAGCATCAAGGTCCAGCGGGCCTGGCTGGGACGGCCCAGGCCTGGCACTCCCCCGTCCTCTACACTCATGCCCACACCAGACCCGCGGTGGCCTGTGTAACTAACAAGGGGCAGTGAGGATTGTGACACGTTTGAGGAAGATCAAGATACGGAGTTGGCTCCCAGGAGGCAGGAGCGTGGTACATTGTCAGCTGCAAACTCCACACTCAGGGTGGGAAAGGGTCTGGTGGCCTCAGAAGCCACAGTCTTGGGATCAGTCCCATGGGGTCAGGGAGGTATCGAGGGTGCTGGCTGATGAGCCACTATCCACCCTCTGCAGGAAGGGAAACGAGGAGGAAGGTGGCAGGAAACTTGGATTCAGCAATCGGGTGACAGTCAGATATGGTGTCTGTGGTTGACAGGCCTCCCTCCACCTGCAGGCTCCAGCTTCTCATCCTGCCTCCCCCACAGGATCCAGAGCTAGTCGGGCCCTTTTCGCAGCGACTGCAGATAGTCCCTTATTGTCTTCTCCACATTGGGCACAGCGTATGCCTGAGCTGCATAAATGCCAGTGCAGGTGCCCACAGCGAAGCCCAAAACCGCTGATGCCCTCAGTTTGGCCACCACATAGCCAGCCAGGAAGCCTTTGAGGAATGGGGAGGACAAGAGCGAGCCATCCTGTGGAAGAAGATTCAGGAGGAAACTCAGTAGGTTCTCCCCTTCTCTAACCAGGAGCTACTTCATCAGGGCTGAGAGCATCCCATCACCTGTTCTTCTTACTCTGGAAAGTTAGAGTTCTCTCCAAAGATTTCCTCAAGGTTCTGGAGGCAGAAAAATAACCTAGGAGTTCTGATCACACAATCTCAGAACCCTGGGGCTAGGAGGCTCCAAGCACAGAACCCTGCTTGCTTCTCATTTCCTAGCGTGCTCTCCCACTACTGTGGCCAAACTGAACTGCTTTCACCTCCATCCATGTTCATCATGCTACTTCCCGCCACAAGAACACTGAATATGTTTTTCCATCTTCCTGGAATGTCCCCTTCTCCCCCTTCACCTCGTTAACTCCTATTTAAGATCCCAAGATCAAGTGCCATTTTCTCAGGGAAGCTTCCCTTGAAGTCACAGAGAACAGGCCCTCCATAACCAGTTGCTGAACACATTCTCTACCACCCACTCAAAAACCTATGGGGCAATGAAGCCTAAAGGGGGTGGCGTCCGAGGCAGTGTTACCTGGCCCACACCGCTTCTTACTTCGTCTTCCACACGCCGCTGAAGGTGCTCTAGCTGGTTCTTGAGAAAGGCCAGGTCCTTAAGCTTGGGCAGAGAGTCCTATGGGAAGGGAGAGACTGGTTCCAGCACACTGACCTAGCCCCATCCCCTGCTCAAGTCTATCAGAGGCTGGGGAGGAGGTGGGATGGACTGAGTCTGTGAAAGCTCCTCACATTAATACCTACCTGAGACGACATTGGTAAAGGGCATCGAAAACTATAGAACTCACACTGGGACCAGGAAGGGATGACAGATGTGCTTGTTGTGTATCAGTAACTTACAGAACTTCATATAGTAAGCAGTGTGTAGGGAAGGTGGGAAGGGCAGCGAGGGGACCTTCAATTAGACCAATCAGGAAAAGGCTAATGACTTGACGATAAGCTATGTGGAAGTGGAGACCAGTCTGTCTTGTCTACTGAGTAGCAAGTCCTAGCAAGTCCTTAGTAAATGTGTGAGTGGTGCTGAGCTTTCAGATTCAAGATAAATAAATGGCCCAAGGCGGCTTCCTGGACAATTTGGAGGTAAATCTGGTTTCGGCCCGGACTTCTCCTCCTTCCCACCCAAAAGGCCACCCCAAACTGAATGTGTGCCTCTGCAGGCTCGCGCGGGAAACGGCTGTCAAGGAACCGAGTGACTTTGAATGCAGAGTGTGAACTTCAGTGGGTGTGCCAGTGAGTGTTTGAATGAGCGTGTGTCAGTATGAAGTGGAAACAAGGTGTCGCTGGGAGGGGGAACTCCCAGGGCTGGGAATAAGGCAGTCGGGAGCGTGTCAGGGTGGAAGGATTTGAATGTGAGGAACTAACTAGGCGCTGAGATGGACCCGGAGGGGAAACCCGGAGGCTCCTCACGCTGCCCGCCCCCTGCGGCGCTCCGCCAGCCCTCTACACACCGTGAGGCCGGCGGCGTGAGCGAAAGGCCCCTCCGGAGAAAGTCAGGGGCATCCCCAGCAGGCGTTGTCTTTCCCCAGGACGAAAACCGTGTGAAAACCACCCCGACTGTAGAGCACTCGCTCGCCACGGTCACTCACCTTGTCATCCGCCATCTTCCCCCGTGGAGTCTGTTGCGCAGGCGCAGCCCCGCCCCCTCAAGCCAAGTGCCCATCATTACTGCGGGCGGAGGCACTTCCGGAACATTTTTTTTTTTGAAAGGTTGGAGGCGCTTTCTTAAACACTTTTTAAAAAAATGTCTACAGAAATACATTTATTATTTCAGAGAGGACGAGGGAGACAGAAATATCAATGATGAGAGGTAATCTTCGATTGGCTGCCGCCTACGGTCCCCACACCGGGGATCCAGTCTGCAACCCCGCATGCGCGCTGACCAGGAATCCGAGGGTAACCGCCCGGTTCGTAGGTCTTCGCTCGGCCCTGGGCCACGCCAGCGGGGCCGGACCCGCTTTCTTGGCAACCGAGCTCAGCTGGTCTCCAGCCCCCAGACGCGCCCACGTGACCGCTCCTCTCGGGGCTCCGCTGCGCGTGCGCGCGCGCCACACGACCTGGCGGGTCGTCCGCTGCTCGATGAGCTCAGAGCGGCGTGTGGCGGCGG
>PVJN01027228.1:0-11467 GCA_004026805.1 Lasiurus borealis
AACTCTTAGGGGGAAAGGGGTGAAGGGTATACAGGGAGAGACTGGAAAAAATCATACACCTATGGATGAGATCAATGGGAGGGAGCTAAGGGCAGAGGGAGGGTGGGAGCTGGGTGGAGGGGTACTATGGAGGGGAAAAAAAGAGAAACAAATGTAATAATCTGAATAATAAAGATTTAATTAAAATTAAAAAAAAAAATGCTTGGAAGAGATTGCGGTTTTGTTTTGTTTTTTTTCTTCAAAAAAGCTAAATTTTAGATAACTAGAAAATTCTGCATTATATCTACAGAACAGAATATGTGCAAAACTATAGAACTTTCCTGTAAAAACTAATGGAAGATATGCTGCATTTACATAAATTAATCCATCTATAGGAACTAAAAGAAATTAAGACTTAAGAAAATAAGACAGAGGGTTTAATAAAAATAAAAAGGTCTTTAAGTAGAAAATAGTTGTCTACCAAAACTAGAGGAAATTTTCCATCTTAGGCTGGACCATCATTTGATTTTTTTTTTTTTTTAAAACAACCCCAATAAATTTAACTTAAAAATTAAAACATCCACACACAAAAACAATGAGATGGAAGTTTAGGAAGACTTTTATATGCTTTTTATTCTCTATCAAATGCAATGCTCCAAATAATTTTTAGATACTAATCATAGTGCTTTCAGCCCTCTACCTGAAGGTCACAGTCTTTGTCCCCAAAGTCCTGCATCCCAAAGCTCTTACTTGGATATTGTGTGCAGATAACAGAGACTGCTGTTGAAACAGAGGGGGATGTTTCTGAACCTTTTTATTGCTCTCCTTTGGTGGGTGAGGGGGTAAAGTGCCTGATGAAATTCAGTTACAAAGCAGTCCCTCTCGGTGCTCTCTTTTCAGGTCTCGTGAGAAACTTCCCTACTCTTGCCCAAAGTTCTTGAAACAAAATGCTGTGAAAGTTGTGTTCACATTGAAAAGGAGGAGCAGAGGAAGCACTTAGGTGAGAGTGACCAATTAACATATCAAATCCTTCCCATCAGGTGGCATGAATACAGTAGATGCCCAATGTCCCATCATTTTCTTGTTTCACTGTGTGTTCTCATATGTGGTTGTAGAGGTCCTTACGAGCTGATGAAGTACTCTCAATGATTACACATGGTTGCTGAGGAATATTCTACAGTAGTAAACATTCATTTTACTCTTAAATTTTTGTATGTATTTATGTTTGGATATGATACTTATATTCAGCAAGTATGATATCACATTGGCAACTAGATGGCTTAAAGGTTGAACTTGGGAATGGTATTATTTTTCTAACACATTTAATAATATTTTAAAAAATTAAATTTAAAAGAATTTTTATTTAAAATTGATTCCACTAATAATTATGTCTTAGTTTTAAAAAATAGTTTTGAATATCTTAAGAGAAAAAAATATTTTGACTTTATTAATCTACTGAAATGATTCATGCTAAGGAAACTTCATAAAAACCACATAAAATTAGTATTTAGGGTTGTTTTCTTTTTACTTTCTACATAAATCTCTTTAATCTATACTAAAATCACACATATAGTGCACGATGATTTGCAGAGTAGCTCACTTTGTATAAGCCTAAAGGGAATTTGAACCTGTCAGTCAAATTGCATTGTGTAAGAAATAATATGTTTTTAAAAATCAACATGCAAAATGTAAATCTTTGGTCATTTTTATTCCCACTTTTGGAATGGTAAATACAAGTTTTTCCTCCAGAACCTAATTTAGTAAGTTGTTCCATATTTCATTGATAAAATCATTCAGCCCCAAACATGTTAGTATTTATTTATTTATTTGATTGATTGATTTTTTGCAGAGAGGAAAGGAGAGGGATAGAGAGTTAGAAACATCGATTAAGAGAGAAACATCGATCAGCAGCCTTCTGCACGCCCTCTAGTGGGGACGTGCCCACAACCAAGGTACATGCCCTTGATCAGAATTGAACCTGGGACCTTTCAGTCCGAAGGCCGACGCTCTATCCACTGAGCCAAACTGGTTTCGGCACATGTTACTTTTTTAGATAAATTGTTAAATCTTACTTCAGAACAGGGTGTAGCTATACTTCCAAAGTTTATGTTTTATAAATTATCTGATTACTTGCTTAAGAGGGGAAGAAACAAATTTCCCTTTAAACTCAAAAGTTTCTCTTCTGGTCTAATAAGCAAATAATATGACAGATTAACAACAGAAATCAGTCAAATGTAAGGCATACATATGTATGGGAATCTCACATACATGAGAGAATCAGAGACCTCACATGCAGAAGAGATTCAAAGACAGAAAGAAAACATGAATATACAAACATTCTGAACTAGGAATGATATTAGGTGCCCTGGGGCTTTCAAGAAATCCTTCCTTGCGAAGTGCTAAGAGCAGATGTATTAGTAGCTTAGTAGATAGGTGCTATTCCTTAGATGTACACTAGATGGTAACAGAGAAGTATATTTGGGTAGGAAGGAAAGGGGGAGGAGTCAAAGGTTTTTTCTGAGTCTTTTTTCCTTTTTTAAAAATTTTTTATTGATTAAGGTGTTATATATGTGTTCTTATTCCCCCCTTATGCACTCACTCCACCCCTGTTGTCTGTGTCCATTGGTTAGGCCCATATGCATGCATACAAGTCCTTTCTTTTTTCTGATAAACAGCTTAAAATCAATATTCCAAAAAGCAGCATCAGGGTGGCAGAATTTTGATCCCTTCATAAAGAATCACGACTTGTCTGATACCAGTATTTTTTAGATTGGTAAATTTATGAACCAATTAATTTCTAGAAATATACTTTCTCATAGTACAATTTTTTTAATGTTCCACAGAACACAATTGCTAATAGTCACAAATGTCTTTAGTTCCTCTATAATATGAAGCAAAGCATAAGTAAACCTATGATAAGTAACTATAATCCTCACCCAAACTCTCATTATATTAACACATAATAAATTTGAAAAAAACAAACACAATTTTCCACACCAAGCAATTCTTCTGCTTAACCTCTGTAAACTAACACCTTTATGCCTCATCTTTTCCTCAAGGTTTGTGTAGGTGCCTCCTGGTCCTTTAGAGTCACCTCCTCAGTGTCTGCTGAAGTAAATGGAACCATCTCAGCAACATGGTGCCACCTGAAGCAGGCAAAAGTGTCTCTGGCTCACTTCCTGGCAAGGCTAAGGTATTGGGGGCATTCACTGGACACCAACACCACAGACTCAAGACACAAGCACCACATGGGTCAGAGAAGAAACTCCGGCGTTCCTGCAAAGAGTATCTGACACCTTAGAAGACCCGAATCCCATGGTGAACCACTGTAGCTATCTGAATATCATTACTTTTCTTTTCATTGCTCATAAATTACTCTTTAAAAACTGTTCTAGCCCTAGCAGGTTTGGCTAGGATAGAGCATCAGTCCACAGACTGAAGGGTCCTGGGTTCGATTCTGGTCAAGGGCACATATCTCAGTTGCAGGCTTGATCTCCAGCTCCAGTCTGGGCACATCATCGATGCAAAATTTCTTTCTCTCCCTCCCTTCCACTCTCTAAAAATCAATGAAAAATATCCTCTGGTGAGGAATAGCAAAAACAACAAGAGCAACTATGTATTGTACACTGTATCTAAGAATCAGTAATCTTGGTCTTTTAGTTTCCAGAATTCACCAGCTAAGGATTCCTTCTTTGAAAGTTTTAACATTTGTAATATTGTGAGTTTCTCAGATTACCTACAGGGGACACAATTTCATTTACATAATATTTATGATCTTTAAAACACCATGAATCCAGACCCCTGAATTCATTTTAAATGCTAAGAACACCATTACTATTTCATTCAATCACATTTAAAACTAACAAAAGTAATTTTTCTACCTCCTCACATTACATTTCTTCATGTTTTTTTCTAACCTTAAACTAGCTATATAATTTTTTCCTTTCAATCAGCACTGATTTTAGAAGGAGGGAGGGAGGAGAGAGAGAAACATTGATGTGACAGAGAAACATTGGTTGGTTGTTTTCCCATAAGCACCCCAACTGATGATTAAAATTATATCCTTTTTGGGGTACAGGACAGTGCTCTAATCCAGCGGTCGCCAGCTAGTGGTTTGCGGACCACTGATGGTCCGTGAGGTCCGAAAGATTGGCAAATGTTCTAACCAACCAGGCCACAGGGCCAGAGTCTATGCGTCTATTATATAAAAAGCCTGTGGTCGTCACACCATCACGCCGAAACAACTGATCAGCAGGAGGTTGCATGCACGGGGTGGACGGGGCTGTGTGTGAGGTGAGGCGCGCGCAGGTGGGCAGGGAGTTGACTCTGAAGGACTTGACTGGAGGGCATGGTGGGTTTTGGGTCCCGCCTCCTGTGGCGGCGGCAGCAGTCCGGTTTCTGAGTGCCACCTTCTGCTGCAGTGGCAGCCACGGTACTCTTTCTGGGTCCCGCCTCCAGCAGCAGTGGGCGGTGGCCATGGCACTCTTTCTGGGTCCCACTGAGCCATGGGACTCTGGGTCCTGGGTCTCATATGATTTCACATGCATGGCCCCTAGTGTTTTTATATAGCTAAAACAAATTACCTTTTTTTTTAGAGTGCATTCCTTAAAGCAGAGGTTGGTGAAACAAAAAGGGCTCAGTGTAGAAGAAGCAACAGGAGAGCCAGGGATGGGGCTGCTTTGGCTTATTGAAAAATAAAAGTCACAGTGATGAAAATTAGATGAGATAGGACTGCCTTCAGACCTGAAACTTCACCCACTCGTCACCTCAGGTTGTCCCACTGCTCACTTCACACCTCAGAACCCGGCAGCGCTGTTCCCAGGCCACTACTTGCCTTAGATCTGCCAGCTGCCTACCTCATGGCCACAACACCCTACACCCTCCTGGCTCAGGTTGGGCCACCTGCTTCCTCATGTCCATACCTCTGCTCCCCTCAGGTTAAACCTGCCTCTCCCTGAAATCCTCACTGTGTCACACACATGGCTGTTCTTTCTGCTTCTGGGGCACACCTCACTTCCTGTTTTCAAGGTCACTTACCTAACTTCCAGCCCCAGCATTAGCCTCAAGTCTGGACCCTGTGTTTCACTCCAGCCTGGCCCTACCTCTCCATTCAGGAAAGGGCCCTGCTGGTAGACTTTTATCTGTGACCTGAACCTTACTTCATGACTTAATGCCATTTATTATATAATTAGAGGCCTGGTGCATGAAATTTGTGCATGGAGAGGGGATTCCCTCAACTCACCCTACACCCTCTCCAACTGGGGACCCTTTGCGGAATGTCCACTTGTCATTTGGACAGACATGCCTCTCACAATCTGGGACCACTGGCTCCTAACTGCTCACCTGCCTGATTGCCCCTAACTGCTTCTGCCTGCCAGCTTGATCACCCCTAACTGCCCTCTCCTGCAGGCCTGATGTCGCCCCCAAACTGCCCTCTTCTTTTGGCCAATTTGGCTCTGATTGGTCGGTTCCTATGCCAGCATCAAAAGCTTTACCTCCTAGGCAGCCATTGGCTCCCCATGGCACCCAGTTCTCATTGTTCAGTTCCTATGCCAGTCAGCATCAAAAGCTCTGCCTCCTAGAGAGCCATTGGCTCCCCACAGCACCCAGATTTGGTTCTCATTGGTTTCAATGCCAGTCAGCATCAGAAGCTTCACCTCCTAGGCAGCCATTGGGTCCCCACAACACCCACCTTTAGTACTGATTGGTCAGTTCCTATGCCAGTCAGTGTCAAAAGCTCCACCTTCTAGGTAGCCATTGGCTTCCCACAGCACCGGCCTTTGGTTTTGATTGGTTGGTTCCTATACCAGTCAACATCTCCAGGCCTATCTCTAGGCCTGATCAAAGAGGCGGGCCTTAACAGCAGCTCCTGTAGAGGCCGGGAGAGAAAGGAAAGCATGGCTGCTGGCAAAGATCAGAAAGAAAGAAAGAAGTACAGTGATCAACAGCTTCCACTGAGGCTGAAGATCAGACCCTGACTCACTTTCTGGGTCTCAGCCACCAGAGCAGTCAGTGTTGGGTCACCAGGCTGCAGCTGGGCAACCCAGTGCTGACTTCCAGATCGTCTGCGTTTGGTCAGAGGCTCAGCCCCTTCCAAAGCCCCAGGCTTTAGGCTTGGAAAGCACCCACCCCCACCCCCACCTTCCCCCTCTGATCACAAGCTCGGCCCCTCCAATGGCCAGCTGAGAGTGACCTGGGTGGCAAGGAGGTTCCTGGGACCCAGGTATGTATGCAAATTAACTGCCATCTTTGTTGGGTTAATTTGCATACTCTCTCTGATTGGTTGTGGGCATAGCTGAGTTATGGTCAATTTACCTGTTCTCTATTATTAGATAAGACTAGTGATCCAGCGTGTGAAATCGCATGAGACTCAGGGCCCCTCAATCTATTATCCCAAAGAGGTAGGCTGGAACCGTGAGCCCCAAGGTTTCTTCCTCTGCTTCCTCCTCCTCCACTTCCTCCTCTTCTTTCCACATTCTCCTTCACCTCCTCCTCGTCGTCTTCCACTATGATAATGACCTCTTCCTTCCCCTGTAGACCAGCTACCACCTGGTACATAGGTCTCGGGTTATGTTGCAGATTCGTTCCTACAGTGCGACATAACACAATTTTTGCTGTTAACTCGGAACCCACCTACATAATAAGCACCTACGCTACTCCCATGGAGCACATACACAGCAGTAAAGAAGTGAAACAGTAAAAATAATTTAAAAGAAATAAATTCCTGACCTTTACTTGTGGTAAATAATCTACACTAATAAAAGAGTAAGATGCAAATTGTACCTTTGTGACAACCACCAGCCAATCAGGAATGTGTATGCAAATTAACAAAGCAGGTTAATTTGCATATGCTGGCACTGAGCTGGGGGGCAAGATGCTTGTGTTGTCGCCATGGCCCCTCTGAGCCTCTGGGCAGGATGGGAAAGTGGGAAGATGGTGCTGGCAGCCAGGGGAAGAAAATCCCAGCTTGCATGAATCTTTGTGCATTGGGCATCTAGTCTAATCTAATAATAGAGAAATAATGCAAATTTGTCTGTTACAGCATCATGTCAGGATCAGCAGGCTGGGACCCCATGCTATCCTCAGGCAGCTGCAAGGCCAGGGGTAGGATAGGATACAATAGGCACAAGAATGGAAAAGGGAAGAAAATTGCACATGGAAGGAGTTAGTGACCTCGGGGTAGGGGGGAAGAGGGGGAGCAGAGCAGGTGCAACCAGTGAGAGTGCAAGGATGGGGCACAGGTGGCATGGAGCATGGAGACCTGCCCAGATGTGGGAGGAGAGCAGTGGTGGCCTTTGGTGGGGAGGCTCCCATGGTCCAGGACAGAGTGTAGGACGGTCTGAGGCCTTCGGGGCGGAGGTGCTCCTGCTTTACTTGTGGTAAATAAATAATCTACACTAATAAAAGAGTAAGATGCAAATTGTACCTTTGCGACAACCACCAGCCAATCAGGAATGTGTATGCAGGCAGACAGGTGAGCGGTTAGGAGCCAGCAGTCCCGGATTGTGCCCACACAGACGGACATAGCATCAAGCCGCATGAAACTGCAGGGACCCCTCCCCCACCCCTCAGCAAAGTCACACCCATAGCATGCGGGGCTGAGGAAACCCCAGTGGAAGCCGCATGGAGCAGCAGCTGGGACCCACCCCCGGCAGGGCTGAGGGCTGGGATTGTGAAAGGGATGTCCAACTGCCAGTTTGAAGAGGGTGCAGGTCAGGCTGAGGGACACCCCCCATGCACGAATTTCATGCACCAAGCCTCTAGTCTTATATAATAAAGAGGTAATATGCAAATTGATCCTCATGCTTAACATCGACACAAGATAGTGGTGCCGTCTGCTCCACACGCCTGCCACTGCAGTTCCTGTGGAAGGGGGGAGGGTGGTGGTGGTGGTGGTGGTGGTGGTGGTGGTGGTGGTGGTGGTGGGAGGCCCTGTAGCAGATCTCCATGGCTTTCCTATAGATCCCTCAGCCCTGCTGTGTGGGCACAAGCAGGTCTGGATCTTGCAGGATTTTGAAGCATGCAAGTGGACGGGGACTTGACTCTGGGTCTCCTGATGCAGGCGGACTTGACACTATGTCCCCATGGGTGCCAGCCCAGACTGACACAGGGAGGAGGGAGTCCCATCCTCCACAGAATCAGCCAGCTGTTGGTCAGCCAGCTCTCAGCGGCCTGACAGCCAGGACTTTCACCTGCATCCCAGACAGACCCTGACAGCAGAGAGGTGGGAATATGTCTAAAGAGCAACCATTGACACAACGTAGCTCTGCAGCCAAAAGAATGAAGACCAACATGCCTTTGAAGCTGAAAGAAGGTAGCGGCAACGAGAGAATGTATCTGAAAAGCAACTATTGGCACAACGTAACTCTGAAGCTGAAAGAAGCCGGCATCATCAACAGAAAATGTCTAAAGGTCAATGTGTCTCTGAAGTTGAAAAGGTGGCGGCAACGACAGAATATGTCTAAAGAACAGTCATCAATCAGTACTAATACTGGTAGGAACTACCTTGAGAAAGGGCAAATAGCAATATTAAAATACAGTGGTACCTCAAGATACGAGTTTAATTCGTTCCGTAACCTTGCTCATATATCAAGTTGCTCGTATCTTAAAGCAAATTTCCCCACTGAAATCAATTGAAATGCCATTAATCCGTTCCAGCCCCAAAATGCCACCCCAGTTGTTCTTGTTAGGTGTTTTTGAATAAGAAAAATGTATTTATAAATGACAAATATTGTATAAAAACATAATAAAAGAGAATGTAAAGGAATAAACTGGTTTTATAAAGTGTATTTACCTACTCGTTATACTCTTAATGCCACACTTTATCCCTAAACTGAATGTAACTTAACTAATCTTCACTGAACTTAATTGCTACTGGTCTTTGCATTTTTGGCCGATTTAAAAAAAAAACGTGTCCACCAAGGTTTGCTTCTTCCTCACTTTCAGAATGTTTCTGAAATGGGTGAGGCAAGTTTCATTGAACAGCTCCGATGCACGACCAGTAGCAACTTTTTCGGGGTGTTTCTTTTCCACGAAGTGTGACACCCTCTCCCACATTCCTAAGATCTCCTTTATCTCAATTGTAGAGATCTCCACCTCTGGCTCCTCCTCCAAACCAATTTCTTGGAGAACCTCCGCATGTTGCTGAGACTGCAACTCTTGTAACTCCTCTGTGGTGAGTTCCAGAGAGTGCTCCTCGACGAGCTCATTCACGTCTCTCTCATCCACCTCCAGGCCCATGGATTTTCCCAGAGACGCTATCTCCTCCACTGGCACCTCGGGTTCGAATCCTTCGAAGGTCCTTTCGGCTACGGCCTCAGGCCACAGCTTCTTCCATGCAGGGGTCAAAGTCCTCATTGTAACACCCAGCCAGGCCTGATTAATAATTCTGAGGCATATCATGATGTTAAAGTGGTTCTTCCAGAACTCTCAAAGGGTGAGGTTTGTGTTCTCCATCACTTCAAAGCAGCGCTGGAACAGGTGCTTGATGTACAGCTTTTTAAAATGAGAAATCACCTCCTGATCCATGGGCTGCAGGATAGGAGTGGTGTTGGGAGGTAGGTAGACACCTTTATAACCTTGAACTCTTCGAGGAGTTCATCTTCGAGGTTCGGTAGGTGAGAGGAGCATTGTTGAGGACGAGAAGGGCTTGCGTGGTTAGGTTGTTTTCCTGTAGATATTTCTTAACAGAAGGGCGAAAACCAGGTTTACCCACTCCACAAAGAACTGCCTGGTGACCCATGCCTTCGGGTTTGCCCTTCACATAACTTGCAGTTTATCTTTTAAAATCTTATGTGACTTAAAGACTCTGGGGTTTTCTAAATGGTATACGAGCAGAGGCTTGATCTTGCAGTCGCCACTTGATTGGCGCACAGTGCAGGAGTTAGCCTATCCTTCATGGGTTTGTGGCCTGGCATCGCCTTCTCCTCTGCCGTTATATAAGTCCTATTCAGCATCTTCCAGAAAAACCCTGTCTCGTCACAGTTGAAGACTTGCTGGGGGATATATCCTTTGGCTTCTATCAGTTCGGAAAAAGTTTTGAGGTAATCCTCAGCTGCCTTCACATCAGAACTTGCTGCCTCACCATGCCTGACGATGGAGTGAATGCCGGACCTTTTCCTGAAGTTATCAAACCAGCCTCTACTGGCTTTAAATGAGTCTTTCAATGCTTCGTCCGTGGAAGTGCATGGGTTCTGCTCCAGCAAATCACCGAAAATCTCTCGTGCCTTCTCGCATATGATGCCCTGTGTTAATGTATCTCCTTTAAGCTGCTTCTCCGTCACCCACACCATCTGTAGATTCTCCATCTTTTCATGGAGAGAGCTACAGAGCTTAGAAATTATTGTAACGCCTTTAGCTGGCGTTTTACCCTTTATCAACCCCTGTTTAAGCACAGTGCATATCGTTGAAGTACTACGCCCGTATTGCCTCGCCAAGTCAGCCACTCGCACACCTTGCTCATATTTTTCTATGATTTCACACTTTAATTCAATAGACATCATCCTCTTCTGAGCACTCACCTTTCCACTCGCTTTCTTCGGACCCATGGTTATAAAAAGAAATGTGATAAAGTATGTAAATGCACAAAAGATGCTTCGACAATGAGGTAAACAAGCACACTACTGAGGCGTGGGAAACTATGAGATGCTCGAGTCGCAGTAGCATGCAGCAGGCCGATCCACACGATTACTCCTATCTCAAATGTTGCTCTTATTTCAAAGCAAAAAATAACTCGCTCCATGGCTCGCATCTCAAAAATCTCATGTTAGGGCACTTGTATCTCAAGGTACCACTGTATTTCTTCTAAGTTCCTACTAATGTGCATGAATTTTGTGCACCAGACCACTAGTAGAAAACAAAGCACATAAGTACATAGGTCGAAATGATGGATCTTTGTTTTTTTATAAATGGGAGATGGCAACGTAACTATGAAATGATGTACCTGGAGTCCGATGTAATCCAAAGACTGTCTGCACACCTGTCCCCCTATGCTACAGGTATCTCAGGCCTCTCCACCCAGGCCACTATGCTCTGTCTCGGTAACCTGAATGTCGATCTCCAGGCTTCCCCCAGCCACCTCCTCAGGAGAGAACGTTTCCAGGCTCTCCATGGGAGGGGACGCCTCCCCATATCCAGACTCAAAGTCAGGATCCCAGCAGGAACACCCGGCACCCAGGGTGAAGTACACCCACACTCCTCCCTCCTCCAGAACAATGGGGGCAGAGTGGGGCCCAACCCCCCTCATGTCAGCCAGCACCTGTGCTGCCTCTGTTTCCTCCCGGAGCCTCGGGTGCTGCTCCAGTGGAGGCAGGAGCAGTCGCATGAATAGAGATGGCGGTGGTGGTAGCGGCGCATTGCCGTGAGTGGGCTATGAGCTGCTCAGGTGGCAGGCCGTGGCAGGAGGCCCCTCATCCAGGCGGTCCCTGGTGACTGCACTCAGAGCACCGCACTCACCCCTTCCTTCTCAGCCAGGCCGCTGCAGCCTGTC
>PVJN01027228.1:11567-28364 GCA_004026805.1 Lasiurus borealis
TCCCCCCAGCCTCACCGCACAGAGCAGCTGCCGGGCCCCACCCCCATGGTGCATGCAGCCACGGAACCCCCAGGCCTCACCCTGCGGAGCTGCTGCTAGGCCTGCCCATCCATGTGCACCTGCTATGCATACAGCCTCCTTGTGACGGTGTGAGGGCATCATAACGTGAGAGTGTGACGACCACTTAAGCTATTAGTATGACCAGAGGCCTGATGCATGAAATTCGTGCAAGGGTAGGTCTTTCTTCCCCCAGCTGTCAGCTTTGCAGCCTCGACCCCATCCCCCACCCACACCTGTCTTGGTCTAGTGCTTCCCGCATCCGCTGCCACCCCTGGTTCTGCAGAGCCCCCTGGAAGATCGCCCTGCAGAGGATGGCCTGGGCCTCCCTCTGGGACAATCATGGGGCAATGGCAGGGCCTCCTGACCAATTGCATCACACCTGCCTCAGCTGGCCTGGCGCCAGGGTGTGTCATAGTGTGGCTGTCCAGATGGTCGTGCTTTTCGGCCATTCAGTCAATTTGCATACTGCACTTTTATTATAGATGCACATTTTTTCTAATGATCTGAGGAGACAGAAAATTTACCTATTTGGTTCTATTACTGCACCTCTTCTGTTCCATTAATGTGTCTCTATGAAAGTAGTGAACTCCCAAATCCTATCCATAAGAGGTGATCACAAAAAGGGGTCCCATTGGAACACGAAACACTCTCCACAGGAAAACAGCCCAGAGGGAGTGCCTGGAGAGAAAGTGCTCACAGAACTCCAGCCAGCTGCAGTGTGCCCCTTAGCCCAGGCAGGAACCCCCACCAGTGTGGAGAAATGCAGCCAGGTCTCACCTCCCTGTTTCTGCAGGTGCAAGCTGCCCATTAGCTTCTGGGCTAGAATCAGGATAAACAATTCCTCTCAAGGTCTCTATTGGCCCTTCATGTTCTCAGGCCTCTTTCCTCAGCTCCTCTTGCTCATCAAATCTAGTCTAAAGCAGGGATGGGAAGTTCAGCTCCAGATCGTTCTCTTTTTGTCAGGCAACTGTTTTAACTACACAAGGTGGCTAGAGCTTGGATGCAGAATTCTGCTCAAGGTCTTTCCTGGCCAGTTGCCCCAAGAACCACTGTGCTCTTCCCACCCTGGCTGAAGCAGGGAGGGAGAATTTGCCCACAGGTCTTTCATTGCAGATTGACCCACAACCCCATAAAAAGCTGTGTAGAGCCCATATAGGTCAGTGGTTAGACTGTCAGCCTGAAGGATCACAGGTTTGATTCCTGGTAAGGGGCACCACGGGCCTGGGTTGCAGGTTTGGCATGTGCGGGAGGCAACCAAACTATGTGTCTCTCACACATGAATGTTTCTCTCCCTCTCTCACTCTCCATCCCCCTCCCTTAAAGAGAGAAATTGAAAAGGATCCTCAGGTGAGGATTAATGTCAACAAAAAGCTGTGAGGAGCGGGCATAAATAATTTGTCTCCAGTTCTCTCCTTGCCCCTTAGTCCAGCACCTGGTCTGCCCCTCACATAATGGTTCAAGTCAGAATGGAAATTTGCCCCCAGATCTATGTTCTCCACATGCCTCTCTTCTCCTCTGCTTAGAATCAGGGTAGAAAATCCACCTCCAGCTCTCTCCTCATTGCTTACCCCAGAGCCCCTGTGTAGCACACATAGCAGACAACAGATAGGTGGATGCTAAGAAAAAATATATTGCTATGAAGGGCTCCTGGTGGATAATTGGGCTCAGATTTTAAAAAACAGACTCTCATATTCATTTCTACATGGGGACTTCTCATACAAACCTCAGTTCAGGGAGTGACCTGCAATTTCCACATTGAACTGACCGATAAAGACCTCTAGACTGAGCAAAGAAGAAATGGCAGGGCCGGACTGGAGCACAGGATTAGAGCATATTTTTTCACTCAACATTCTTCTAAAAGAAGTTTACCTTCTCCCTTCCTCCTCTCTCTCATTTTTATTTTTTGGATTCCTAGAAATTTTTGGTTCTTCAGTGTGTTCAAATCCAGTGTAACCAGGTGGTTTTGATATTTAAATTCCTCACAGTGGGAGCCACTCATTGCCTCCATCAGTCTTTATGCACCTTGTTTTCTGGTACGTTAACTCTCCTTGTACTTCCTCTCACCCAAACTTTATCAGTTCTTAGTTGTTCCTTTTACAACATTAGGGAACTACATTAGGAACCAAGAATTGTCTGATTCTCTGGCACAGGGGAGAAATCATTCTACTTCTATGTATTCTTCACTTGTCATTTACTTGCCAGCCTTCTTTTCTGACGTTTTATACTAGTA
The DNA here is from genome assembly GCA_004026805.1 of Lasiurus borealis. NCBI lineage: Eukaryota > Metazoa > Chordata > Mammalia > Chiroptera > Vespertilionidae > Lasiurus > Lasiurus borealis. Next base: position 13,858 of record PVJN01027228.1, read on the forward strand.
TCCAAGGAAAGGTCACATACTGGACCTTTCTGAATATCATGTTTTTAATAAGGCTGTTGTACGATTTGAGTATGCAGTTAGCCCAACAATATTGTGGGAGAGGGCTGGGCTAGTAAATACAGCTTTTAAAAAATTGTATATGTTTGCTGTTTATTTCAGACTGTATTTCTGTGGGTCAGGACCTGGGTGTCTGATTCAGGGTTTCTTCAGAGGCTGCAGCCCAGCTGTGTGCCAGTCTGAGGTCACTTCTGAAAGCTCACTGTTCCCTTCAGAACTCACCGTGTGGCTGCTGGAAGCTTAGTCCCTCACCACGTGGGACTCGGACTTGACAGGCTGCTTGAATGTCCTCGTGACAAGACAGCTTGCCATCCCAGAGGCAGTGCCACAGGGAATCCAAGACAGAAGTCTCAGGTTTCTTGTCACCTAACTTCAGAAGTGGCATCCATCACTTTGCCACATTCCATTCATAAGGCATGAATCACAGGGCGGCCCACACATAAGGGAGGGTCACACAGGACATGGGGGCATCAGGAGGTGGTCACCAGAGTCATCTCAGAGTCTGACTTCCACACACGTTTTAAAAGAAGCTTGTTCGCCGAGACCAGTTTGGCTCAGTGGATAGAGCGTCGGCTTGCGGACTGAAAGGTCCCAGATTTGATTCCTGTCGAGGGCATGTAGCCCTTGCTTGCAGGCACATCTCCACTGTGGGGCGTGCAGGAGGCGGCTGATCGATGTCTCTCTCTCATCAATGTTTCTGACTTTCTATCTCTCTCCTTTCCTCTCTGTAAAAAATCAATAAAATATTAAAAATAATAATAAAAAAAAATAAAAGAAGATTGTTCATTTCCAAGAAAAACTCTGGCATAGTAATTCAGATTGCATTGAATTTGTAGTCGAGATTTTTAAAGTTTTTAGTTTGTATTTTGTGTTTTGTTTGTTTTTAATCCTTACCCGAGGATATGAAGAGAAAGAGAGAGAGAGAGAGAGAGAGAGAGAGAGAGAGAGAGAGAGAGAGAGATAGGGAGAGAGATAGGGAGGGAGGGAGAGGGAGAGGGAGGGAGGGAGAGAGAAACGTCAATCGGTTGCTTCCTGTACGTGCCCCAACTGGGATGGAACCTACAACCTTTTGGTGTATGGGATGATGCTCCAACTAACTGAGCCACCTAGCCAGGGCCAGTTGGTTTTCATAATAATGATCTGTATCCTTACTAATGTTAGGAACTTTTAATGAATTATATTTGCTATGTACACAATCACATCAGTGAGAAATGCTATTCTTTTCAAATCCTCATACATTTTTTTCTTACCTATGACACCATTAATAAACATTAAATAAGGGACAACGGCAGCCCTTTCCCCCTAATGATAGCAATAAAAAAGTTCTAAATGAGAAATTGACCAAATTATATACAAAGGTAATGCATCAGGACGCAGAGGGGTTTTCCCAGGGATAGAAGGTAGTTTAACAGCATGAAGAAGAAAATCCATGTCAATAGCTGCGAAAAAGCTTTAACTAATTTACCATTAAAATTATGTTTGCTGCAGGAATTCTCATAACACTCTTTATCAAGTTACAAAAGTTCTTTTTTGTTTCTACAATTTGCTAAAGGTTTTTACAATAAATGGCTTTTTCACATCTATTGACATGGATTTTCTCCTTCATGCTGTTAAACTACCTTCTATCCCTGGGAAAACCCCTCTGCGTCCTGATGCATTACCTTTGTATATAATTTGGTCAATTTCTCATTTAGAATTTTTTTATTGCTATCATTAGGGGGAAAGGGCTGCCATTTTCCTTTATTTAAAAGCCTTTGTGATGTTTTAATTTCAAGGTTCTGCCCGACTCAAGTTGGTTGAAATAATATAATTAATTAACAGTAGAAATTACTGAACTAGAAAATTAATATGCCAGAGGTTAAAAAGAAGTTCTTATAGTTATTATTTCTTCCTTTCTTCTTTTTCTGGTCCTATTCCCTGTTCTTTTTCTAAATTCTTGAGACAGAAACGTAAATCATTACTTTTCCGTCTTTCTTCTCACCTAATGCATTTACCTAAGGATTAAATTCCCCTATAAGCACTCAGTTGCATCTCATGAGTGTTTATAGGTCCTGTGTCATTTCTCTGACATAGTTACCATGACAAAGCTTAATAGGATTAATTTTTTTTTTAAGTCGTGATGCTAATTTGTCCATGGTCAGGGTTTAGGAGTGTCAAAAGGGCACAGGAGCTACACTGGATTGGCCAAATCTGGGACAATTTAAGCAAAAAGGAAATAATTGTATTGGACTATAACCCTAGGATAAACACCTGTGAGCCCATATTGACATAAAATTTCTTTAAAAAATAAGTAAATGGGAGAAAAGGGACAGCCTGTTCCAACAAAACAATTCCAATTAATAAATGTAAAAGGAGGTGAGCAAGGGCAGAAAGGGTGAAGGGGTCAAATGCATAATGATGGAAGGAGACGGGACTGTAGGAGTGAGTGCACAGTGCAGTATTTTTTTTTAATATATTTTATTGATTTTTTTACAAAGAGGAAAGGAGAGGGATAGAGAGAAACGTCAATGAGAGAGAAACATCCACCAGCCACCTCCTGCACATCCCCTCCTGGGGATTTGCCCGCAACCAAGGTACATGCCCTTGACTGGAATCAAACCCGGACCCCTCAGTCCACAGGCTGATGCTCTATCCACTGAGCCAAACCAGTCAGGCCACAGTGCAGTATTGAAATGATGTGTTCCAGAATTGTACCCTGACACTTACTTGTCACTAAACAATGTCATCCCAACAAGTTTAAAAATAACTGGTAAAAAAATAAATAACTGGTAAGAGAGTCATAGAAAATCAACATGCCACAATAATAATTCCTCAGGAAGAGCTCCATGTGGATGCTAAATGCCAAGAGAAATGAATATTTGCATCTCCATCAGGGGAAAATAATCATTGTAGTGGAGCCCAAAGGTAATCAAGATCGACATCACCGTGAGGGAGATGGATCGACCTTCGGTAGCCCTAATGTTATGACCTGAGAAGGACAGACATCAAGTCTAGGTTATTGGGGAGGACAAGCATAGCACTCATCTAATCTTGAGAAAACATCACACAGACTCAATTAACAAACATTCTTCAAGATGCCTGGCCTGTACCCCGCAAAGCATCGAAGTCATAAGGCCAGGGAAGGACGGGAGTGTCCCAGATGGCGTGGACTGAGGAGACAGGACTGGGCAGTGTGGGCCCCGGTTGGATCCTGACAGAGAAAGGGTGTCAGTGAGAAACTGGTGACGCTGAATAAAGACTGTGGCTGAGTTGAGAGCATTAAGCAGTGTTAACTCTTCAGCTTTGATACGATGGTGACACGAGATGTCAGAACTGGGGGTGCTGGTGATGTGAGACGTTGGCACTGAGGTTCCTGCTGAAAAGCCGCGAGAACCTCTTCTCTTTGGCTTATCTGATGTAAATCTAAAATCACTTCAGCAGAACACAGTGGTTGATCCCAAGGCAGCTTTTCAAGCAGTGCCCCTGGGTGCTGAGTATTGATGGTGAGAATGCTGGACGCCTTATGCACACTGAAGCCCAAAACAAGATCCAAGCCTGTGGGGAGCACCTCAGCCTGGGGCTTAGCAGGGCCCAACTGGCTCAGAGCAAACATCGGAAGCCCCTGGCTCCTGCCTCGGACCCCCACCCCACCCCCGGGTATCCCTTTGCACCCAGCACTTCCCTCAACAAGACTGCCACCCCTGCTGGCTGACAGCAGCATCCCCACAGCAGAATGGACAGCCGCTCAGACTGCTGGTCCCAGACATCAGCAAGCAGGGGCTGATGGAAGACACAGAAAATGGGTGGCCACCAGGCCAATACCATTCCTTCCTAATCCTTGCCCATTTCACGGGCACCGAGTTCAAGCGCCTGAGGAAGTCAAAGGAAGAGTATGTCCGGGAGCTGCAGAGCCCACGCTACACCCACCTCCAGTCCAGGGCTGTCACCACCCACGCTCTGCCCACGTGCAGTCGTAGCCCGGCGCTGGCTGGCCAGCTGTCCTCTCTGCCTCTTCTCTCTGCCTCCTGCCCAGGGCTCCCCTGGTGCCTCCAGCTTTTGCCTACCTGGCCCACCTCTTTTCTGTTCCTGTGCTGAGCCTCCTGCTGGCCTGGCCTGGCTGCCTGCCTGCCTGGCACAGGGCCTGGCTTCCTCTGCCACTGCCTTCCCTCTTTGCCCTGGGGTACCACTGTCTACCAGGTCTGTACTGGGTTTGGCATGGAAATACTCAGTCCTCCTTTCAAAAAATAAAAAATAATAAAATCACTTCAAATAGCAAGCTTAAAAAGCAGCACAATATAATGGAACACGGATCATAAAATACCAAAATGTTCACAAAAATGTTTTAATAGCTTAAGTAGTAGGAATTAAATAATACATGTCACACTTTTACAAACTGTGAAATGTAAGGACTTTAGGAAAATCTGTTTGGCTATACACACTATTTCAGGCACCTCCTGAGCCAGAACACACTGGTGGTGGGTCCTGCCGCGCCCTCCACACCCCAACTTGACAATCTGAACCCAGAGCTGAGACCCAGGGGGTCCTCCCATTCCAGACCAGGGACGCTGGGGCAGAGCCCTGGAGGAGATGGCGCGGGGCCTCTGTGCTCTGGGTTGGTTGGTTGTTTTTCTGATATGTCAGGAGAGGCCTGTGGGTGCCCGGGCCCCACGCACAGCCTCCTTTGGCCAGCAGACAGATGGAATCTCGTTTTCGGCGTCAACATTCGGAGTCCGAGACATTGTGCAAGTCGGACTCAGCTGAAGAGGAGAAAGTGGCTCATTGCTGAGAAGCTGGGCCAGGAAACTCTGCAGAATTCCAGGGAGGATTTCACAGAGAACTCTCCATCCCGGTCTGCGGAGCCAGGCTCCGGGAATCTCACCTACCCAAACAGCTTTCCGTGTCCAAAAATTAGTTTCCGTGACAAAAACACAAAACAATCGGCTCAACCAGGCATCTGTTACATGCCAGTTCACTGGGTGCTTCAAGAATGAAAGGAATTTAAAAACATAAACAGCAGTTTATTAGTGTTTGTGTCTTACCCTCCCGGCGGCCATATAACATTTGTCAGAATAAACACTGAAAGGAAGATTAAATATATTTTTAACACAGATGTCTGTGTTTTCAACACTCCCTGTGGGAACGTTTTGATGAGTTGTGTTCTCTCCAGAATGTCCCCTTGGCGTGCCTGGCTTTCTGAATCTCTCTCTCTCTCTCTCTCTCTCTCTCTCTCTCTCTCTCTCTCTCTCTCTCTCTCTCTCTCTCTCTCTCTCTCTCTCTCTCTCTCTCTCTCTCTCTCTCTCTCTCTCTCTCTCTCTCTCTCTCTCTCTCTCTCTCTCTCTCTGAAAGAGCTTCAACCCACCCTAACTGATTTAGTTCAGTGGATAGAGCATCAACCTGCAGACTCAAGGGTCCCAGATTGGACTCAGGTCAAGGGCATATACTGTAGTTGTGGGCACATCCCCAGTAGGGGTGTGCAGAAGGCAGCTGATAGATGCTTTTATCTCATCAGTGTTTGTAACTCTCTCTCCTCTTTATATTTTTAAAGGACTTCAACTCAAACATTCATTTCTGCAATTAAATGTAAACTGTTCTGCTCCTTTGGACGAAAGCTGCAGTCATTGACTTGACCGAGACCTTAGGTGGGTATTTACAAGTCAGTATGCAGAGGTCCAAGCCAGCGATAAAAGAGATGAACAACAGGTGGCAGCTGTTTGAACAGTCAGATGTCAAGTTGTAAAGGCCTTGGCGCCCACCGGTGTGACTCAGTGGCTGAGCATCAACCTATGAACCAGGAGGTCATGGCCTTGATTCCCCATCAGGGTACATGCCTGGCTTGCAGGCTCGATCCCCAGTGTTGTGCATCAGCTGATCAATGATTCTCGTCATTGATGTTTCTATCTCTCCCTTTCCCTTCCTCTCTGAAATCAATATATATATATATATATATATATATATTTTTTTTTTTTTTTAAAGACCTTGGTGTCAAGCAGGTTACAGCAGCTATGAAAACATTAAGAAGAAATGAGCAAAGGTGAGCAAAGGGAGACGATGCCGGTGCTCTGTTGCTAGCAGGAGCACAGCACCTCAGGGAGGGAGGGTGGCTTTTTGAGCCAATGACCTGCCTGGGCTCAGAAGCCCATCCAGCCTACAGCACTCGCCTACAGCACGGGAGCGCCCCTGTGACCTGGGGTCAGCTGATGAGGGACAGAGCTCCTCAGAGGTCCAGGGTCAGCGAAGCCCCCAGGGGGGCCCGTTGACGAGGCGTACTTTAGTCACAAGGGTAGTGGCACATCAGAACAGGACACTGTGCTTTAACAAATAGTCCTGGCGGCCTCTGCATTAAGCAGAGAGGTCCTTTCAGCCAGACACACATGCCAGGTCCAGGACCTCAAGCCAGGGACCCACTGCCTCCCCGTCACCCTGTCTCTTTAAATCAAGCAAACCATATTTTTATGTTACTCTATTTTTATTTTTTTTACTTTTTAAATATATTTTATTGATTTTTTAAAGAAAAAGGGAGAGAGAAAGTCAGAAACATTGATGAGAGAGAGACATCGATCAGCCTCCTCCTGCACGCCCCACAGTGGAGATGTGCCCAAAAGCAAGGCACATGCCCCCGACCGGAATCGAACCTGGGACCTTTCAGTCCGCAAGCCGACGCTCTATCCACTGAGCCAAACCGGTCTCGGCAATGTTACTCTATTTTTAAAAAATCTTCAGGTGGACAGAAGATAATAGTCAATGTCTCAACAATTTATTCCTCTCGGGTTAAAGCACAACCACCCCGCTCTGTGGAGGATGCCGCAGGCCCCTCCTTTCCGGCTGGCGTCCCCACAGGGACTAATAGAGCAACTGGCACTATGTACAGAGCCTTAAAAATATCTCCATCCGCTGAGCTGAATTCCACCTGTAGGACTCGCTACCGGATAAGTCAATCGCCTGGAATATAAGAAGAGGACTAAGTACAAATTCATTACAGAGTTATAAATAGGGGCGAGAAATTGGAATCAGTCTGAATACCCAGTCATGTTAGGTGAATACTAAAGCGTGCACAGGTCACACACTGCGCAGGTTAGAGTGTGTGGGAAGAGTTGAGAGGAGCAGGGCAGACATGCCGAGTAACTGGGAAATGAGATGAAAACGACGTGTCTTTTCTCCTTGGGGAGAGGGGTGGCGAATGGAAGGAGAGTGGTCCAGAGAAAAATGAGGAATGTGCACATGGTTGAATGTCGAGATGAGCCGTGGATAAATTCTCCTTCTTATGCTTTTTAGCATGTTCTAAAATTCATATAGTATAGTTCCATTCCCAAAGGCATTTTGTTTAGGGAAGTTATTCTTACCACAAGAAAAATAATGCATATACCTGTTCAAACAATACATGAACAATGAAAAGTCTCCTGCCTCCCACCTGCCCAGATTCCTGGCCTCCACTCCCCAGAGGTGACTGCCGTCCAAGGTTTTAGAGAGTCGGTCACAGAATTCTCCATGCAAATGTACCATGCAATATATATAGTCCATACCTGCTCCTCACCCAGACTCCTCACCTGTGCCTAGGGGAAGGACCCGGAGTCTCGCCTGTAAACCAGAGCTGGGCTCAGGGTGACCATTTGTGCGTTTTAATATATTTTATTGATTTTTTTACAGAGAGGAGGGGAGAGGGATAGAGAGTTAGAAACATCGATGAGAGAGAGACATCGATCAGCTGCCTCTTGCACACCCTCCTCTGGGGATGTGCCTGCAACCAAAGTACATGCCCTTGACCGGAATCAAACCTGGGACCTTTCAGTCTGCAGGCCGATGCCCGAACCACTGAGCCAAACCCTTTGTGTGTTTTAGCGAGCTTAGGGGTTACCTCCTGGGTTTGGCTGGGCTGCAGTGTCCCCTGGGGGCCCCCGGAAGCACCCTGTCCCCTCTTCCCTCCACCCATCCCTGCGACCGGCCATCCCACCATGAGGGGTTATGCTGTGGTCCCACCATCTCCTCTGGCCATCTCTGGGAAAGGATGGCGACTTGCAGTGTCTCGGAGTGGACGCTCTGGAGCTTTAGCCCTGAGGACCCTCTGGGAAGGTGAGCAAAGGGGCGGAGGGCACAGCCTGCAGAGCCCGCAGGGCCACCACAGAGAAAGCCGTGGACAGGCTTTCTCCAGCTCGTGAACACGCCAGCAGCACAGATAGTGGGAACTTCTGCCTCCACGCCCCCTGCCCTGAGGCCACCACGGGAGCCTGGCAGGACGTTTGGTTAGGTGCTGTGTGCTCGGTGTGCCCTTCCTGACAGCTGGCTCCTGCCATTGAGGCCACCACACGACCACCGAGGCTCACAGCCCAAGACCCACGGCAGTGACCCCGGCCCCTGGAGCAGCATTCCTGGGGGACAAATTCCGGGGCAGGGGCGGGCTGGAGTGGGGTCTGAGAGAGGGACAAGGGGTGGCCAGCAGGCAGGACCTCGCTGAGCAAGTCGGGAAGACCTGAGCAGGGTCTGGGTCCCCGGAGGAAACCACAGACTTCATGCTGTAGCAGCACCTTCAGGACTGACCGTCTGTTCCCTCCCCTCCCATCACCACCCCCCTGCCCCCGCACTATCCAAAGTGCTTTTTTTGAGCCTCTTCACTTTTTTTTTGCTTTTCTGTTTTTTATTCTTTATTCTTTTTTAAATTAAATCTTTATTATTCAGATTATTACATTTGTTTCTCTTTTTTCCCCTCCATAGCACCCCTCCACCCAGCTCCCACCCTATCCTCTGCCCTTAGCTCCCTCCCATTGACCTCATCCATAGGTATATGATTTTTTTCCAGTCTCTCCCTGTACACCCTTCACCTCTTTCCCCCTAAGAATTAACAGTCCACTCCCTTTCTGTGCTCCTGATTCTATTATATTCACCAGTTTATTCTGTTGATCAAATTTTTAATTCACTTAATTTTTAAGTTCACTTGTTGATAGATATGTATTTGTTGTTCATAATTTTTTGTCTTTTACCTTTTTCGTCTTCCTCTTCTAAAAGAGTACCTTTTAGCATTTCATATAATACTGGTTTGGAGTTGATGAACTCCTTTAGCTTTTTCTTATCTGTGAAGCTCTTTATCTGCCCTTCAATTCTGAATGTTAGCTTTGCTGGATAGATTATTCTTGGTTGTACTTTCTTGCTATTCATCACGTTGAATATTTCTTGCCACTCCCGTCTGGCCTGCATAGTTGCTGTTGAGAAATCAGCTGACAGTCATATGGGTGCTCCCTTGTAGGTAATAAACTGTTTTTCTCTTGCTGCTTTTAATATTCTCTCTTTGTCTTTTGCTCTTGGTATTTTAATTATGATGTGTCTTGGTGTGTTCCTCTTTGGATTCCTTTTATACGGGGTTCTGTGTGCTCCCTGGACTTGTAAGTCTATTTCTTTTACCAGATGTGAGAAGTTTTCAGTCATTATTTCTTTCAATAGGTTTTCAGTATCTTGCTCTCTCTCTTCTTCTGGCACCCCCATAATTCTGATGTTGGTACGCTTGAAGTTGTCCCAGAGGCTCCTTACATTATGTTCACATTTTTGGATTCTTTTCTCGTCTTGCTTTTCCAGTTGAGTGGAGTGTTTTCTGCTTCTTTATATTTCAAATTTTTTACTTGATTCTTGCCTTTCTCTAGTCTGCTGTTAGGAGTCTGTATAATATTTTTTATTTCAGTCAGTGTATATTTAATTTCTAGTTGCTTCTTTTTCATCTCTAGTTGGACCTTTTCCATCTCTAGTTGGCTCTTTTGCATCTCTAGTTGGTCCTTTTTCATCTCCTCTTGGCTCTCATTAAGTTTATCCAACTTTTCTAGCATATTCTTGAAAAACCTTATAAGCGTGGTTTTGAACTGTATATCCAGTCGTTTTTTTTTTCCTCCATTTCTTTTGTTTGTGATCCCTTCCTTTGTCTTGGCATTTTCACTATGCCGGGGAAACTTCTGTGTTGAATTATGGTACCAGACTTGTAAAACCGAAGAAGCCTCTGTTGAGCTTAGGATGGGTGGAGTCTCGGCGCTTAAGGGACCGCCTTGCCTTCCAGTCGGCCCCGCCCTCCACGGCCCCTGAGTCTCAGGTGACTGGGTAATCGCTGGAGCGGTCCCTGTGCACGCGCCCACAGTGCCTCTAGACCTCTATTTTTCCAGCTCCCCTGCACACCAGGACCACATGAGTCTAGGTCTCCAGGGTTTCGCCCGAAACAGGGGCTTAGTGGAGTCAGAAGTGGCGCAATTGGGAAGGTATGTCTCCCGCCCACTCGCGAAAGCCAGTGGCACAATCAGCAATCTATCCTCTACGCAGTGCCGTGTGCGCCACCAGACCTTTGATCTTTTGGGACTCCCCTAGATTTCCATGCACCTCTCCCTTTTCACAGTCCAAACTCCCCCCGTATGAGTTTTGGCTGGATCTGGGGTTTAGTGTCATAAGATAAGGGGTTCAATGCCATTGGGAATCTCCATTTCCCTCCGGCCAAAGAAAGCCAGCCAGGTACTCGGGCACCCGCTCTCTCAGTGCGTGCGTCTCCATACCTCAGCTTTTTGCAGCTTCTCTGGGTTTCTGTGAGCCCCTCTCTTTCCTTCTAGCTGTAGAACTTACACTCAGCCAGCTTTCCTGTGGTTCTGGATGATGTCCGTTCTATCTTTTAGTTGTGGTTTTGAAATTGTTGTGCGAGGCGGCAGTGTAGGTGTTTACCTATGCCGCCGTCTTGGATTCTCCGAGCCTCTTCATTTTTGCTGGTTTCTCTAAATTGTGTCAACAAGAACCAGAGTGTTTCACCCAGGGAGGCTCTGAGGGTGACAAGGGGAGGCCAGCGCACTGTGCAGGAGCAATGGGCACGGGGAGATGTCATGGCGCTGAGAAGCCGCAGCCTCTGGCACACGGACCACAGGTCCCCAGGAGTCAGGGCCACAGAAACCCAGGACACAGCATGGGGAGGAGGGGGAGCCTGGGCCACAGCCTTAGGGGGCACTTAGGCCTCCCCACACCTGAAGGCCAGTCATTGTCCTGGGTACCCTGTGTGGGGGGGGTGAGTGCCTAGGGGGTGTGGAGGTGCCAGTTCTCTGGTTTAAAGGGGAGCCACTGTTCTTGAGGGGACCTGAGGGCAGAGCAGCTTCCTGGTCTCCGAGCAGCACCTGCTGGTGGAGGTGGACCCCAGCGCTGTCCTTGTCAGAAAGCTGCCGGCCACCCACAGGGCCACACGCCCCTCCAGGCTGCTCCCCACAGAGCATTCTCCAACCTCGGGGTGTGAGGAACATGTGTTAGGGACGCTTCTAAACAAAACATGTCAGTCTCCTGGCGTGCTAACCAGTCACAGTGTCACCTAGTTTACAAATACATTAGCTCGGGATTGCCTGCCCCTCCCAGTTGCCGAGGTGCCAGGGTCCCATGTCCCCAGGGAAGCCAGCGGCCTTGGGCTGTGGGCCAGCTTGCAGAGACCAGCACCCATGCCCTTCTCAGGCCAAGGGGTGTGCGTCTGTGCTGGGCTCTGCGTCATGTTTGCAAGACCGGTGGGGATCTACCCACGTTCTGGGCGTCTGCATCTCCCGAACAAGCCCCCGTGGCCTCCATCCCTGGTCCAGACCACACTGCCTCACCCCGAGGGCGGAATTGGCGGGTGTGCACCCCGTCCCGGGATTCTGTGCCTGCACATGCGGCTGCAGCGACTGTCAGGGCACTGTCTCCACTGAACTTGAGGACCACATCTGAGGGGACCAGGAAGACTCCGAGGGAGGGGGCCCGCGATGTGCCGTGGACAGACAGAGGACATGAGCGGGTCAGATCCCGGCTGGGACCCTGGGAGCCCGGGCAGAGGGGGTGGAGGACGGGGAGGGGTCCAGTTTTCAGCTCTGTAGACTCTCGGCCGTGGCTGCCTAATTAGATTTGGAGAGTTGGGGCAGGAGAAGTCTATTCGGAATGTGACAGACCAGGTTTCTTTGGTGCCAGTGGGTGCTCCTGACTCGTTCGAGGGAATTGGAAAGCTCAGAGGACATGCAGAGCTAAAGGTGTTCTCACCAGCTCCCTCTTTTTCAGGTTCTAAAGTAACACACGCTCCGTATACCACTTCCACGAGAGGCTGGAAAATGAGCAAACAGCTGCTTGCAGTTGTGCTGCCTTCCCAGAAGCAAAACCAATGTATTCTTCACAGACCATCCCCCGACACCCCCTGCCTGCAAACTAACACCGGGGGTTGGACATACGCTGGTTCTTTAAAGACCTCAGTCTATGAGGCTCCTTGGGATTGCCATGGAGAGAAGGCGATCTTGCCTGGCCGGTGTGGCTCAGTGGTTGAGCATCGACCCAGGAACCAAGAGTTGGAGGTTCTATTCTTTTCTGGCACATGCTCGGGCTGTGGGCTCGATCCCCAGAAGGAGGTAGCCGACCAATGATGTTTCTCTCATCCGCTGATGTTTCTCTATCCCTCTCTCTCTAAAGCATCAATAAAAAGGTATTTTAAGAGAGAGAGAGAGAGAGAGAGAGAAAAGGTGCTCTTGTCCCTGCCGGCAATCTCGCAGGGAGAGTCACCGAGCTGCCCGCTGGCTCCTGGGCGGGCGCTGAGGGACGCGTGCCCACCAGTGAGTGTGTGCGGGAGCCAGATGGTCTCCAGGAGCCGCGGCCAGACTGAAGGCAGGTCGTCTTTCTGGCACCGAACTGACGCCAAGACCGGCCACCAAACTCATATAAGAAGAAGTGACCGGAGTCACCTAGGCACGCCGGGACGGAGACGGCACCCGAGGGCGCCCGCCACCCAGGAGGTCTCCCGGTTTGGGTGAGAAGCCACTGAGAGGTAAGCTCTGTCTGAGGGGATTCCACTGTGCCTATACCTTTCCCTCTCAGGTTTGTGATGCGGATGCCTCCAGGTGTCTCTGCGCTGTGCCCTCCTGGCTCTCCCGGTCCCCTCACCTGTGGGTTCCCACCAGAGAAGGTCTGGGGCTGCACAGGGGCTGAGCCAGGAGCAGCTGGTCTTAGCTCTGTTTCCTCTTGGTTTCAATGAACCCACTTCTCTGCGGGGAGTTGGGGGGTTGCCCATACCCTTGAGAGTCCCCCACTCCCAGCCGTGGAGCAAAGCCCACAGTCAGCACATCTCAGCCCAGTTTCCTTCCTTTAATTCGCTCAGCACAGATGTGTGTGTTCAGCGCTTCCTGGGAAAGGGCAGGTCTGGGAAGGCCTGGGAGGAGGGCAGGGGCCCACAGCTGGCCATCGCACCTGCGTCCCAAGCTGACGGTCACGGTCACGGTCGCGGTCACGGCCACCGCAACTCTGGCTTGACATCACACAGCGTTTTTCCAAGATGCTCCCAGCCCCCTCCCACCCTTCCACCCCAAATTCCCCAAACGGGGCGATTTCCCCCAACTGGGAAACTGCCACCTGTGCTTCCATTGCACAGCAGAAGGCGGTGAAGGCAGCCCGAGAGCAGCAGGGAAGGCACCCTGTCTGCCCCTGAGGCCTGAAGGTCGGAGTTCACGCCCAGGGCAGGGCTCAGGCAGCTGCAGGCAGCAGACACCTCCTTCGCTCGGAGAACCCAGGGCCTCACGGTGGCCCTGGATTCCCCCCCACCCCCCATCACCTCTTCCAGGAGCACAGGGTGGGTGTCCACTGAGGCCTGGGGCCAGGCCAGGCAGGTGCACAGACGGGCAGGTGACGGGGACAGCCTGCCCTCGGGCTCCGGTTGCAGCGTTAACAGGGATACCTTCTCTGCAGAGCAGCTGCAGAGCAGGTCCTTCAGCACAGACGGTCTCGTAGGTTCTGGGTTTGTGTTCTGAGACCACTATGTCCTCATCTGAAGTCATTTCAGTGCAAAAGAACAGGTCGGAGGTGATGGTCAGTGAGCCTTGCTTACCATATCCTATCACATATACCACTGAGGGGCTGGCGTGCCAGGCTCAGGCTGATGTTTGGGGCTGAGCCTGCATCCTTATTGTCCACCTGCTGGCTCTCCCGGCTCTCTGGTGCTCTCAGAACCCAGCACAAACTGCTGAGACTTGTAAATTTTCCCTCTCCCAGAAAATGAGTCAAAGCTACACATGGAAGCACCCCAGGCGGGTGGTCTCTGACGCAGAGGAGCTGAAGGTGTTCTGGGAGAAGAAAATCCAGCGTCACGCACGGCAGCTGCAGCGAGAGGACGAGCGGATCCGTAGGAGCGCCCTGGACAGGTGGCTGGGGCGGCGCTGGGTGGGCTCAGGCTCAGAGCTCAGGCACTCAGCTACTGCCCGCTCCTCCCAAACTGCTCCCCAAGTAAGAGCATTGCACTCCCAGATCTCATGTCCTACATTCCTCAGCTTCTAATCACAACACTCAGTAAGTGGGAGAGAGGAACACCCCAGGGTGCCATCCCCCATCTCTCCATCCCCATTATTCTATTTCCCCATCCCTCCATCCCAAACTCCATCCCCCATCCTTCCATCCCACACTCCATCCCCCATCCCTCCATCTCCCCATCCCTCCATCCCACACTCCATCCTCCCATCACTCCAACCCACACTCCATCT